>VYZS01015414.1:95919-109456 GCA_013400695.1 Neodrepanis coruscans
GATGTGATACCGTAGCAGCAAACTGGAAACAAAGGAGCCCTTAGCAAGAAAGAGCCTCATTGGAGCCCTTAGCAAGAAAGAGCTTCCCAATGTGCTCTTGTTCACGTGAGGTTCTTCAGCCAGTGATGCTCCTACTGCCAGGAAAAGTCACGCTACTATGGAGAGTGGCAGCAAAACATAAAGGTGGCCAAGCTAAAAACAGCACACTAATTCTCATCAGCCACCATAAGACTCCTTTCAGTATCCACCCTGCCCACAGCAGATTTCAGCTGATCAGAAACAGACCAGGAACAAATGGTTAATCTGATCACTTAAAGACAAGCCATGTTAAGGAGTCTGATAGCGAACTACTGACCAGTCAGACCTCTGCTTGACCTGTGTGTACAGCTTCTCTCCATACCAAGAAAAGATATCATTAACCTCTGCCACAAAGACCTCCTGCTACAAGAGCTGTTTAAGGGCATCCATTGTCATTGCTTCAACCACAAACCATGTCAGTCTAAGTCTCCTGGAGTTTCTGGGGTAGCCTCTCACTGCACCATAGGCAACATTCCTGAGAGGTTTCTGGGCACCACTGTCACTCAATGTCTATCTAGTTAACACCCCCCCCCCCAACCTTAAAAAACCCCTCTCCACAGCATCTCCCTACCTGAGAGGTTCCTGGCTTCTAAGAGAGTGTTGTAATCATTGTTATTATAAAGCACTTAGTAATGCTCACTTACTGCATCTCTCACCAGCCAAACACCCAGAACCCTGTTATTTCAAATGTAGTTGCCTTCATTTGCAGCCCTTCATTGTATTGGAAATGTAGAAGCCCTTCATTGTATTAGTCCCTTTCAGCAACGAAAGAAAAAAGGGGGTGGAAAGCATTAAAAAAATTAAATAATCATTTACTGCATTTTATGTCATTGCCTCACTACTTTGTGATACACATCTAAAAGCTGTTTGCAAGACCTCTCCTGATGTGAGGTGGCATCCAAACAAGCTCTGACGCAGACAGAGTGGAAGCATGAAGCCCAGTTCAGTTTTGTCCCAGTACTGCTGCATCACTCAGAGCATTATAGCAACAGGGATGAAGCTTTCACAGGTCACCTCCTCTCTCCTTCTCCCCATCCAGCTGGGACAAACACTGCTCCCCCCAGAGGGAAATAGCATATCCATGCCACTTTTCCTTCGAAAAGGACACAAGTGTATGTAAATGGAGGTGCCTGAACCACACTGGAAACACACAGAAGGTGCTACAGGATTTGCTGTACATGCTCAGGACGCTGATCTATCAGGCTGTTTCTTCATCTCCAGCCAGCTTTTCACACCAGAAAAGATGTACCTCCTGTCCTGGAGTACCCTGTGAAAGAAGGACACTGTGCTGGAGCACCTTCTATGCCAAGCACCTTGTGACTTTCCCCTTGCTGCAAGAAAACACCACTCCACAAAAAGTTATCTTCCCTTTCCAAAGCAAGGGTCACTGGGACCTCTCTTGAAGCCTAAGCACAGATGTGTCCCTCTCCTTGCCAGATGCCTCAAGGTGATAACCCAGCGGTGTCCCCACAATCTTGCTTCACAACTATCGTGGTTACCATCCACATTCCCTCACCACTGCAATACCACAGTTAAAGCAGACAGTGCAACAGCCCAATAAACATAATTTTGAAGGGACTAATCAAAAATAAACTGCAAAATCCTCCTAATATGTCGAATGAAAATATTTTCTGTCGGGGAAGGGAAGAATAGGGCTACATAGGAGAAGCAGTAGTCTCAAAACTAGACAGAGTTTTGGGAGCAACTCAATCTCCTGACACTAAATTTGATGTTTGCCCTTGGAAGACAGCACTGGAACACCAAAGCAGAACACTCTCATAGCATTGGGTACCCCAGAGTACGTTTTCTCCCAGCCCTCACACACAATACACTCACATGTAACTATAATCAAAGATTCCAAAATAATTCTCTCTTCTACTTTTCTAAAGCAGAGTCAGTGAGTATTGACATTAAAACCAAGAACATCTGACATCCCCAAATCCTATGAATAGAATGCCTTGGACTCTTTTCTGTAAGAGAGAAAAATCCCAGTGTATAATGTGGTCCTCTCAATGGGACCCGCGACATCACCAGCCCCTTTCTATTTAGAATAATGACTTCTTCCACACACCAAGAGATTTGAAATTACCTGTGAAATATATTTCCCTAGACACAGGCTCAAGAAGCATGTAAATTACCCGGCTTAATGGCCTCCAGAATTTCTCCCTGAGACACACAGAGGGAGCAGGAAATGTCCAGATGATATCTCAGTTACCATCTGAGGGGTTAAATGTCCAAGGGAAAGATCAGGAGCTGCTGCCCTACAGTCCCACCAGTAACTGGTCCCACTGGTGAGCACTTGCCAGAAGGAGGTAATGAGCACAAGCTCCAACTCTAAATGGGTGCATCATCAGCACAAAAATGCAAATTTAAAGAGAGCATTTCTCGGGAAAGGTGCCTAACCATAATTTATATGGCACAAGGAGCCAATGTAGGGCTCATGCCACAGAAGGTACTCATTTAATTTGCAGAAGTCCAGTGCTGAGCACTCAGCAGTAAGGCCTCTTGCCCTCTGACTAACTGTACAGAGAATAGAATAGCACTGCCCAAGCTTTGATGTTCAGGCATTTGCCAGAGAACAGTGTCCTTCAGAGATGCTTTTCATCCACAGGACAGTTCCCACCCTCCCAACACCACAGAAAGTGACAAATACTGTCCCTGGAGTCCAAATCCTCCTGCCCATGTTTTTTGTTCTTGTAGGTGAATCTGATGTCTTGTTACTATATAGCAGAAGAAACATTTACCCTGAAATGGAGAGCACAGATTCATTCAAAGGAAGAGGGGGAATTACACGATCTGATTATATTTCCTGCTCCACCACTGACATTGGAGTCTCTGAAGCCGTAATTTCATCAGCAAAATGAGCAATAGGAAAGTGCAAGTGCTATTACAAAATGCATGTACAAAACCACAACAAGGATGTAAGATGGAGAACAGGATAAGATGCTCCTCTGCAATGGAGAGGGACAGGGAAGGGGGACAATCCCAAGGGCATCATGTAAGAATTGCATGTCTCCCCAGGGAACAAGCCTGAGGCACACAAGTTTTGTTCCTGATGCTTGCCAAGACTGACAGGTTGGTCACCTTTTAACACACAGTGGACAGAAAGTAGGCCAGAAGGTCAACTGGGGATAAGAGAACACCCAGAAAATAGGCCTGGCAATGGAAAAATGGGCCAAATTCCACAGTGTAATCCTCCTCAGAGCAAAGGTGTAAGACAAGGTCTTTGCTGAGACTCTTCTAAAGTGAGAACCTGCCCTCGTTCTCGGCCATAAACATCTTGCTAACACACATACTGCCAGAAGCTGTGGTATCACAGCAAGATTAACACAGAAGCAATTTTAAAAACCAGCAATTTCCAAGCTAATTTCCTCACTCACAAGCGTGCCACTAAGGGCTGAAGTCCGTCTGGACTCCTCGCAGCTATCTGTGCTCAGGATTAACTATACAACACTGCCAGTAATGCAAGCATTCCACTACTCAGAAACTATTAGAAGATAAATATTAAATCTCAATATCATAGCAGTAAAAAAAAAAAAAAGAGGAGCAGGGATGTCATTGTAATAAGTACTGTAACCAAGCCAAATGAGGAAGCAAGGTTAGTTTCATGTGGAAAATTAGAAAAAGAAATGCAATATATTTGGAATAGTCCTTGGTTTGGACTTTTATGCAATGAACCTCACAAACTTCAGAACAGTTCAACAAACAATTCAGCCAGTCCTGCAGGTTGGCTGCTCCAGTGGGGGATGAAACAGCCCTCTGGCCACCTATTCCACCCAGCCCTGAAGCACTAAGCCTTGCACATGAACCCTTCATCTCACATACATTTTTAAGTAGAGAAAGTGCAGGTATATGCATCACTTGTGGCCACAACACTGGCCTCAGGTAACACAGCAGCTGGAGCATCACACCTGCAGCCCAAGCAGGTCTTATTTCACCACACTGCAATCCCTCTGATACTCCTTCATAAGAAGAACAGTTGCCATTTACTAAACCTTTCCTTTCTGCAGCTGCTTGGTGTTCTCTGAAAGAAACTTCACATACAAGAGCCCTCATGCTATCCATCGAGATCTGAAACCAACTGAAATGGCTCAAACTAAGCAATAAGTAGATTTAACTTAGAATGAAAGTCAAGTATTACACAAGCTACCATAAAAACACCACATCTTTTTTTTCTGGCAAGTGGCAAACCTACCCTTCCACCTTTCAGCTGTGACTCCAGAGAAAAGGATGGGGTCTGGCAGCCACTTCCCCATGAGAAGGCAGCTGGCCATGTGCTCAGTTGCCTGAGTCTCCAAATAAGTGACATTTATTAAAGTGGCCCTTATAAAATAAAAAAGGCAAGGCTGCTTTCAGCACACATAATCAGATTCATAAACTGCACAAACCAGCAATGCTTTCAGCACAAGGCTCCACTTGGAGTGGTGTCAAGAGAAGAAGGGCAGGAAAAGATTCCCACAGAGCAGCGTTGCCACAGGCACTGTTTCACGCAGAGCACCAGCCTTGGGATGCATCCTCACCTCTGGCTTGGTAATGCTGTGTCTGCTCAAGCAAACACAGCCCCAGCAAGGCTCTCATGGCAGAGCTGCAAGAAGGGGGAAAAGGTACGAGCCAGCTCAGCAATCACAATGCTGAAGCAAGACCTCATGCTAAAATGTGGCTGTCAGAACCCTTTTGCACCCAGCTGCTCCATCCTCATGTCTGGGCAGGGAGCACAGGTAAGCAGGGAGAAATTGAGGGTATAAATTCACCTGTGGAAGGAACCACTTCACAAGAAAAAGAGCCCCAAGCACCTACCTGGCAGTAGGAGTGAGACAGAACTGGTTAGATTTTTCTCTAAAGACTAGATCAAAACAAATAAACATAGCAAGGAGTAAGTGACACAGAAAGGTTCAATTTAGCCTTAAGTTGATGGGTAAAAAGGCGGTTTTGATGTCAGAAATGCCAACACAACATTTTTGCTGCTGGGTCAAACAGGCGGGCAGGTGCTAAATGGGGTTATTTAGAAACTGGGACCAAAGCATGAGCAGATAGTAGATGTGTTAGATGTGTTTCTTTTCTCCATCTCACAATAAAAATCGCATCAGAAGAAACCTCAACCACCGCCATATTTAAAAGTTAAAAGACAAAGGCCTGAAAAGGTTATCCCCTGCATAATCCCACAGCATCTTACATCAGGGATAAATTTGTCCCAGTACCTTGAAAATTTTCTTGACATTTCTCACCTTTTAAACCTACAGAGCACAGCACACAAGACTGACAACAGCAAATTCTTCTGCAGAACAAACCCAAAATCAGGAGGAATGGCTCGATCAGCAGAGCCAAAGAGGGGCATGAAAGCAACCCTATACCCAGAGAGGGTCCCCTTTGATCTGTGCTCTTGGAAGCACTGTTATTTTGCGGGAGGTAAAATAATGTCATCAGTTTGGTCACTGACCAACAATTATTAAGACTTCCCAGCCAACAAAAACAGAATAAATAAAAACTAAGAGCTGTGTGAAGAGAAAAATATTGATTTTTTTTTCATACTCATGTAATCTCCCCTCCTTCCCAGAGCAGGCAGGGGAGGAGGGGAAAGCAGAGTGCCCATGAAGCTTTGACGCATGCCTAGCTTACTGTCCTGAAACCCTTTTCAGCTTGCAGGCCTTGAATAATTAAATGCTGTTTCTTCCACCCTTTCTTCCCCTGGTATTCATGACACACTGCTGCAGAAGACTTACTTCTACCTGGGCAAGGGGCATCCCTCTCCCTGCAGAGATACTGGAAGCACATGAGCCCACACAATACTTCCCACAGACACACTGATCCCAAGAATGTGACACTACAGTGAACGCTCAGCAGAGACCTCTAATTTACAGGACTACCTCAGACATGAGGAAATGGCACTTTGGCTCCTCCTGGGTCTACTGAGTTTGTTATGGAGCAATAAAAAGACATTCAACCACTCACAACCCAGAATCTGACTCAATCTTCAACACCTGATAAAGCTGAACATTAGGTGCTCCGCTTGGCTTAAGTCTGTCTCTATTTTGGTGTTCATGTTACAGCTGCCAAAAATCTGCCTGTGAAACCCACCATAAGTTAGAAATGCAAACAAGGTAATGCATTCATGATCCTCCCTGTGTCACACGGTACAGAAAGTGTTCATTGGCCACAACAGAGAGATATTATTACATGAAACTTAATAGCTCTGAGAATTCAAATACAAGAATATCTCTGGTTCAACAGAAATTACATCACTGAGAGCTTTATACATTTTTGATGGGTAAGTA
Source organism: Neodrepanis coruscans (assembly GCA_013400695.1). Classification (NCBI taxonomy): domain Eukaryota; kingdom Metazoa; phylum Chordata; class Aves; order Passeriformes; family Philepittidae; genus Neodrepanis; species Neodrepanis coruscans. The sequence goes on from VYZS01015414.1 coordinate 102,270, forward strand.
GCTTATACAAGGTTGGCTCTGAAAATTATTTATATATATGCCCCTTGTTTTTCTTTCTTATTTGGAGAATGAATGTGAGCTCAGACTTTAGATATGGGATTCTTTTGGACTGCAGAATATTAAATGCTCACTGAAGAAGAAACAGAGCCTGACAGCAAACTGGCAGCTTGTGACAGAAGTTTCTGTACTCAGCTCTGTTATGAGTTGAGAGGCATTGGTATTTATAAGAAGAATCATATCCTCATTTATCACTTCAGTGGAGATGGATATAACACTTTCCCAATTCTTCTTACCAATTTGACCATTTAAGGGCTAACTTTGTGCTTGCAAGGCCAAGAGGCTCAGGAGCCCAAAAGCAAGGGGCAGGCTCTGTTTACCAACAAATCAGGTACACAGAAGCAGCCACAGTGAACGTGTACTGTTCCTGCTTGCATCACTGATTTTTAGCCCTGAAATGGTGTTCCAGCAGAGACTGAAGCAAGCAGGCACGCTGCTGTCAGGACTCCAACTCTTACTGCCCTCACTTTCCATGTTGGATAACACTGATTTAATGCTCCTGTGAACACACCTCTTCCAGGTTATCCTAAGCAAACCTCTCTGTTCTACAGCCATATGCTGGACTGGACCAGCCCTCCAGTTACTGAGTATCACACAGAAAAGCCTGGCCAGCTGCGGCTTGATCCTTCATTTAGTGGAACTTCGATAAGTAAACCTCACCAAAATGAGTGTATACTTCAACAAAACTACCCCTGTAAATAACATTCCTACAAATGGGAAGCGGCCAGTATTTTGATCATGAGATTTTTCACCCTTCTCTGTCCTTGGGTCTGTACTCCCCATGCTTTCCAACCGACACCCTTCCCCGAAGCATAGGTTGCTTTCTAACAATACACAAATTTTTGCTCCAATGCACAGCATGATCTAACTAATTCGCACTTCATTGCCCTGCACACCTCATCATTTGCACATGAAAACAGCAGTTTCTCTCTACCCCTCCACTTGCTGCCTTATTTCTTCCTCCTCCTCCATCCTCCACCTCCTGTACCTCCTCAGCACAACCCCACTTTGGAAGCTGCATTGTAGAGGCTCACATTACCAGGACTCCACTGCTTTTACAAAATTTACTAGAGTGCTGTGAAACCTCATAAATAATTCAAGGTAGACAACCTTTGTCAGGTAAATGAACGTGCCTTTTGTAATCCATCGCTCCGGGTTTTATATCACAGTGATACACGTACTTGCTGCAGGCACAACCCATATTGATTCATGGATTCCCAAAGTGTCACTGTGGGACAGGGCAGAACAGTTTTGGCACCAGCAGACTCCCAGGAAACCCAAAGTCAACCCAGGGCTTCAGGAGATTCCCAACAGATACCCACCGGTGCAGAAGTAACTCCATCCTCACCCTTCAAGGCCAATGAAAGAAGGAACAAGGTCAAGGGAGGCAAGAGACATTCTTATTAAAGATCTCCTTTTCATTGCAAGAACTTCAGGGATTTTGACAGAGCTAAAAATCATGTCGTACCCTGTACTTCTCCCACTTAACTCCACACACATCAGTGGTGTTACTATGGGAAGGCACTTAGAGATACACAAAATCAACCTTTATTTTGACAACTGTGCCCAAAGCTTTACCATCACCAGTGCTACTGCACTAGATGGTTTATATCCCCATTTAGCACCCAATCTGATTGTTGTCAGCAATTACCTCCTCTGGAGTTCTCAGCCCCAACCACAATCGTGGGGAGGAGACTTAATCCAGGTTCTCCTGAAAGGCAGTTTCCCGTGTCCCTGGGAGAAGGTGTGCTGTGCAACAGCCCTGCACCATCCAAACCGGACCGAGAAGCAGCTTCTGAGAAGGTGAAATAGCAGCCTAATCACCAGCAATAATAACAACCTTGCACGGAGTTAATGAATAGATAGAGAAACCACAGACCGTGCACCCTTTGTCGGGCCTGACTGCCATCGCCCTGCAGCCCTTTCACCCGTCACAAGCTCATCTGGTTAAATACCCTGATCACTCACGCATCAGTCAATGCAAGAAACACTTTGCTTTACAGCAGAAGAATGAATCCTTCGGTCTGGGTAAACACCTTTTATTTCTTATGATGTTTATGACCAAAAGATAATGGCTGAGACAGAACGGGAAGGGTCATAGGACAGCTGTCGAACTCGGGAAGAAAATCCACATGCCTTCTCCAAAAGATCAAATGATCAAGCCTAAAGAAAAACATGCCGATACCTTGTTGATACAAACTAACTCCCCAGTAACAACAATTTGTACAACTCCATTCCCCGTGCAATAATAAACTCGAGGATGAAGGCTGGATTACAGGCACAGCTCTAAAACAAACTACTACCAACACCCCCGAGAGGAAAAATAATTTTGCTAACAAAACACATTTTGCCTTCAAGAGATTCCTAGAAAAGTAAATACCAAAACGTTGAGATACCGTCCTTTCTTGCTGAATATTTCATTTGGTAATGACTTTTGCTTTTATTTCATCCCACTTGAGTATTTCCTTGTCTGAATTGTACGGTGTGTGCATATGTGCAGTACTACAGTGTGCAGAAGCCCCAGCCCTTAAGCCCTCGAGAGCCTTTCTGATGGCTTTTGAAGCCAAACACGAGGAAGCTAACTCAAGGATAAACATTCAGGTTTCCATTTAGACCCTATGTAACCATCTGCAGCTTTTAAGGTGCTGTTGCACACAACACACACAACACACGCAAAGCTTCTTTACAACGAAGCTGTGGAACTCAGCCTGCCAAGCATGAGCCCATTTCTACCCTTAGGTCTGTGAGCAGGAGCCTCATCGATTTCAGTGGGAACTCACACGCTTTCTCAAGAGAATTTCAATTAACAATTTCTCAATGTACACAGCTGAAAAACTCAAGTTCCTGAAACCAGTCTTGAAGGGGATGACTGAAGGCAGGGTGTGGTGTTGAGGTGTTACAGAGAGAGGCAAGAAAGCAGTAATGCCCTGCTTTTTCCCCATGCGAGAACTGAGCAGGAAGCATTCAGGAATGGCAACAGGAATGGAGGGGAAAAGTTATAAATGCCAAAGAAATACTGCAAATGGCTTTTAAAAAATATTTGTTCCCCTCTGTGAGGCTCTTCTTTTACCTCTGGAAAAGTCCAGGGTGTCTCTGTACACCTCAAAGCAGCTTCTGCCACCAAGCACAGCCCACACAGGGCTGTTGCAGGGACACGGGGTGTCTGTGCCTTCACTGGGTACAAACTGTCAGAGAGCCCTCACAGGGACAGAACAACATTATCTGTCAGTCACTCATCGTGGTACATTGCCCTCCCAGGGAGCTGTCTCTCTGCTCAGCAGAGCACAGCAGAAGACAAGAAGGGCTATCTCCCCACTTCTTCTCTGCTCCTTTTTTATAAGCTCCCTTCCCAAGCATCAAAACCATAATTGGAAGAGATTTTCTGACTGCACAGCAGGTGGGCAGTAGAACAGGAGAAGGAGCTTCCTCTACATGGCATCATGCAAATCCTAAAGCATTCAGTTCTAATAGAGTTATTTATTTCAAGCCCTGCTAGCCCAGATGTGCCATCACTACCAGCATCATTAACCTCATTTGGGGTGAAATGACACAAGTACAAATCAAAATCTGCTACAAAGAAGCAACTAATTTGGAAGAGGCAGCCTCAGGTCCACCTTCCAGTGGTGATGGGAAGCTATTAGGCCTTATTGCTCTAAGCAGGAGCCTTCATTGTTCACTATCCTACAGGAACACAGATAACACCTTGAGGTCGTTGCCTGAAACCACTGCCTGCATGTGACAAGTGCCAAATCTGCTGGACAAGCAGGACTAGCCCCTGGACCCCAGGCTGGCACTTTTCCCCTGCAGACATCCCTTTCTCCTCTGGCTGGTCAGGGATGCCCTGCAGAGCAGCGACGAAGCCCAGCCTCGCCAGCGGACACGCAGCAATTCTGCACACACCTGCTTCCTCACAAGAAGCAAACGGCTCGCCATCCTCTAGCAGATGGCAATTTTCTTTCAAGTCCAAGTGACAAAAAGCCTTGCTGCAAAGTGAGGAGGGGGTTTGTTCTGCTCCCCAGTGGCTGTACTTGCAGCCACATTCCCCAGCACTCATGTGCACACAATCCCCACTAACAGGAGGCAACGGCAGTACAGGTGCAGGACTCCCCTGACCAACCAGGCTTTTAATCATCTAATACCAAATTGCTCAGAAATTCAAGCAGAGGTTGTTGCCATGCTGCCACAGGAATCCCTCTGTGTACTATTGAAAAGAAAAATTAACTGCAACCAACAACCTTTCTTTCCACAGCCATTAATCCCACTGACCGCACAGATGCACATACTAGTACGTGAGGATTCCTAAAAGGAGCCTTGTCAGTCAGTGGACATCACCTAACGCTCCCGCCCCAACGGGTTTGTTCCAATCTGGGATTTTGCCTTTTAAATCTCAATGAGAAATTCCCCTTTGGACAACTGGCTGAGCTGAGCTTTCCTTAGCTCAGCATAAGATGATTAAAACCATGCTACCCAAGAGGAGAGAGATAATGTAGAACACCAGCGATTTATCAGGGACAGAAGCAAGAATCAACACACTGACAATAATTAATACAATTGTAACAAAAAATGAAAAATGTTCTTTATTTTCTTCCTTCTCCCCCCTTAGGCAAAATATCCTAATCATTCGGTCTGCTGCCTGCTGGAATAAAACAGTTCTGGGGCTGCCTAAAAAAGCAGCCTCATTTTTGAGAGTCCTGTAGTGAAAGATGACTTCAGTGATTTACAGAGAAAACCTCCAAAGACAAACATGTTTCTAATCAATGCTCTGAATCATTCACAAGGGTGCATTGTCCAAAGTAGGAGAAAATTGGCTGGTAATGGGAAGAATTTAGCAGCCCATCTCATCAGCTCAACTCAGCTCCTGACAGACAAATCTGCCGAAAAGACTGAAGTTATATCCAACCTTTTTTAAAAAAAGAAGGGTGCAAACAGGTAACTACCAGGGGGGAGGGAGGGGGGAACAGTCAATTAAGGAACGCTGTTCAAGCCTCAGTACCAGTTACCATTGCACTCTTTATTCCCTTTAAGTATTTCCTTCCCAAGAAACAATCACAGCAGTCCTAGGGCAGAGCTCGACAGGCATTTCAGCCCACATGTTACAGCATTAACCTACTGCCCAGCAATTGTGCATCATCATCAAATATCCATTTGTGACTCTTCTCTTCTCTGGGTTCACAGAACAGGTCACAAGGGGAATCAAACGAGCAGGAAGATACCAGGTCAGGCTGAGGTCTTGGGTCCCTTATGTGTCTCTTCTCCGGGTGCAGCCAGACAGCATTGATTCCCACCAGAAACACACACGGAATTCGTGGCCTTTTCAGGACCATTCCTTTATATTTGCAAGAAATCCTGAATCTTTGCCAGTGGATTCAGTTTTTGTTCATCTCGCCTCCCTTAGTGCAGGATCAGGCCCACCCTGGTAAGTCCACCGATAAGAGAGCACAGAGCTAACAAAATCTAGCCTAGCAAATCCCACCAAATTAATTGGAATAAAACTGCTTTGGTTAAAAAGCTGGCACTGTTTATTAGAACAACACAGATAATAATGAGTCTGGGCAAAGGAAGGCCAGCACATTATTTACAAATTATATGCCTTTCTATGTCTCTCTTGGTATAGGAACCTTCTTATAAAACTTTCTGCAGTTTGAAAGAAAACACATTTTGACTCACAAGCTGGTACCAATAAGAGATTTATTCTCTAATATGATTCTGTGTTCTAAATTTAAGAAGAGAAAGCAACAACATACAATCCATGAAAAGCTGCCGAAATACCAAAAACATCCCACAAACTTTATCTGTGCTTCACCACATACATAATCTACCCTTGCTTCCATAGGAATTCTCATGGAAGCAAAGACCGTTCATGCGAGAGCAAGGCTGGATCAGGCCGTAAGGCTGTGGTACTTGGAGGAGAACTGGCATGTTCCCTTCCTCTCCTCCCTCTGTAGGTAGACATTTCTCAGGGTCTTATTCTGAAGAATTTCGGTATTTACACGACAGCAAGAAAAGAGAACCCATCGGCTCCCAAGGGTCACAGATATTTTGAAATATGGATACACGACCCAAAAGAATCCAGAAAGAAGCTGTCTGCATGGGAAGGATTTCTGAATAAACAACCATGCCTTCAGCAAAGCCAGATATTAACACGGTAAGCTACAGCTCTCCTAAATAAACAGCACTGTTTCTTCTGCCGATAAGCTTTCTTTTCAGAAGGCCTGACTACATGCTTGTAAAAACATACTATGAGATCAAAGACACTAATCTAAAAGGCTTTCAAAAATACTCCCTCTGACATATATATATATACACACACAATGTATTTGCGTTCTTAAGCAAATCAAAAATGTCAAGAAAATTGTGACATAAAGCAGTGCACATCCACTGGGGCAGCACGAAGTTAAGGGCAACACTGCTATTATTAACTCTATGTCATTGAAATCTTTCCCCCACCTTCAGAAACACAGACTGTAAGGACACGGTGTCAGCCTTTACTTTGAATCGTCTGGATTTCTTTCCGTTTTGTGTCAACAAACCTCGGCATTTCATAACGGGGATGACAGCCTCTTAAAATACATCTCTGCGAGGTTTCACATGGATGTGTGGAGGGGAACAGGCTTAAGGGTTATCACGGCAGGCAAGAGAGCCGACCGTGTTAGCAAATATTCCCAAACATTAACTTCCAAAACGTTCGCTTTCTTCAAAAAAATCTATTTATATCCTTCCTGCAGCGACTCTCCAGTCCCCCACCCCCTCACCCAAATGAGCTGCTTTCCGACTTTTCCTTTCAATAGATTACAGTCCATTTCAGTCGGTCCAGACGGAGGGAGAGGAAGACCCGCCAGCTCGGATAGCCTGTGGAACTATCCGGCTATTATTAGTTTATGCTCCAACTCCGGTGGGCACGGCCGGTTGTGGGTACCATATTGTGTGCTTGAAACGGGGATGGCGGGGGAAAGAAGTCCTTTCTGGTCTTTCTCCCCTCTCGCCACATTAAGGCTCCGATAGCCGCCCTGCGGACCGGCACCCGCCGGGGAAGTTTGTGCTTTCCAGCAACTTTGGGTCCGTTCCTCGCCCCGCCGGAGCGGGCGGAGACCCCCGCGCCCGCCCGCATCCAGCGCGGCGCCGGCCGCCGG
>VYZS01015416.1:25003-44286 GCA_013400695.1 Neodrepanis coruscans
GGTGAAGGCGCTCCCTCATGGGCAACTGCATTTGCACTCAGACAGCCCAGGAATTAACGCCCAATACAGGATGGAGACACCAGCTACAGGAGAAAAAGGAGCAGGGGAAAAAATAATATGTATATCATAAAGAAATGGCAGTCTCAAGCATAAGGAAAGCTCGCCATGTCTTTGGGATTTACGCATACATAAAAGGGGAACACAAAGGAGCAGAGGGGAAAAGATGTGCTGCAACCCAAACAGTATNNNGCAGGTAACAAGCTCCAAAAGCTTCCATCATTTAAACCTCAGTTTGATAAGGCTCAAGAAGAAATGGGATTTTTAGGAATGTTTGCTGTAATTTGTTCCTTGAAAAATGACAGCTATGAAATGAACAAAGTAACTGCTGTGAAAAATCATCTGTTCTGCGAAAAGTAACTGGCAACTTCTCTGCCAGCTGGTATTTAAGAGACAATTTTACGTGAAGAAAACAAAAACATAATTTATAGAATATGTTCATTCAAATTCACTAAGAGTTAAAAAGTATTTAGTTTCCTGACTAAATTATTAACGTTTTTGCCTCTTAAACACACAAAACCACCAGTATTGCAGCTGACTGATCATTTCTAAAACTGAAAAATATTCTTAAAAATCACATGTGTGGATTATCAGCATCAAAAGCCATAATGTGGATCCAAGAGAAAAAAAATCATCCACTAGCCCATTTACCAGGAATTCTTTCAAATTTATTCCTCAGCGAATACCTAATCAGAGTGCTATATAGGATGAGACAAAAAAAGGATCAGATTCTTCTGAGATGGACCATTGGTGAAATTCGAAAAATTTACAATTTTAAGACCATATGTAGCTCTATAACTTAATTTAATATTCACCTTTTAATTTAGCCAGATAGGGCCCCATGCAACCTGATCTAGTGGGTGACATTCCTGCCCATGGCAGGACGGTTGAAACTACATGATCTTTANCACAAATTATACACCTACTAAATACACACTAAAAATTTGGTCATGTAAATATTTACTTTACAGTTCCACTAATTGTAGAAATGTATTCCACAAGCTGTTAATCAAAGGTTCTGACACAAAGATAACTTCAGGCTTGATCAGAGAAACACAATGAAGAGAGGGATGGGTAATCTCTGTTTGAACCAAACACTGCACATCCAACTAATGTACTGAGATAAATCGTGATCCTGCAAATATTTAGTTACAAGAACAACCAACAGAACTGGCCAAGGATGTCAACAGAAGCTCTGTTTATTGACTTAAGCTAAGTGCCCACAAGACAAAAATCTGCTTATCTTCACTGATAATATGCTTAGAAAGTCAGAGGAACTGGACCATGCCTACTTCTATTTAAAAGCACTTGCCAAGCCCACCTTAGCTACTCAGATAATTTGAGTACAGCTGCAGAGCAAGTGGGAGAACAGTCTCAAGCCCAAGGCATTATCTTTCTGGTTTAGCAAACATACAAGTATGAACTTCATTTAAAGTGGTTAAGAACAGAAATCTTTGAAATATCTTACCTCACCAGGCCCTTATTCATAGCAGAGATTTTTGCTTTGCCAGCTAAACTGGATCAAAAAGTGCTTATCCAACAAGAGTCTTCACTGTAGAAATTAAGGGCCTTACTGAAAACATCCATGTGATTTAACAAATTAGACTTGCTTCTAGTACCTATGAAATAACAGATTTAACTTAAAGCACATGCTTAAAGTTGGTATAAAATCTAATACTTTAATAATTAAATATTTCATCTGCTTTCTGAAGTCTTTCTTTGGATTTGTATAACCAATTCAGCCTCATTAACATTTCACACACTATCTCATTGAGGTTTCCCCTCATTCCACACAGACAATCAAAAGTAAGCTCAGATCAGTGTTTATTAAGCATGCTTTCAAAATATCTTAATTCTGAGATGCACTCTATAAAGCATTTAACTCCATTTAAAACCAAAATCATTTAAACTTCAGTAGAACCACTGTCTCTGTTAGCCTGTCCCCTACTCTACCAAATCAGGTCACCTCAAAGGCGGCATTTGGTCACTCTTTCTCTTGCCTTATCATCAAAAAAAGTCTGTGCTAAATGGTAAATAAGTATATTCTCAAATAGTATAAAGCTCAGCTGAAAACTGTATTTCACAAATCACACCAATGGACAGCAATGCAATGCAATGCACCCCTATATGCATTTTATTGTTCAGATATTCTAAAACTGAAAAAAAACCTATGAAACTAAATGCTTGTGGTAAATTAGACATTAAAAAGGCTACTTATACATAATTGATAAGAGACAGTTTTTAATTCAACTGGGTAGAAAAAAATAAGCATATTTCTCATAAATACCACTTAGAAAAATCTTCCCTATGAAAAAATATTCTACATGTGATGTTGCTGTGATTTCAGTACATTGACTAGTGCTTTGCATTAGTGCAAAGTAATAAATTTCCAAACTATACAAGCTACATCCAAACTATACAAGCTAATTCATCTCTCAGGTAAAGCCTTTAAGTGGCAACCAGTTTACTGCCATTTTCACTAACTTTTAAGATGCTTTGTCTTCCCATCATCTTATACAGAGTCCCTGAGTACATAAATGCACAAAGTGATTCAGCACTTGGCACCAATGACAGTAAGGGGGAAGTGGCCTAGCAATCTGTTGTTTCATGCCAAATCTATCCTTAGTTACACTATCAAGGGAAAACTAACAAACCTATCTTATCTATAATTTTCTACTATGTCTACAATAAAGCATTAAGGATAAGAAACTTGATATAAGAACGTTCGATTCTATCTGAGAATGTTGTTTCAGCAACTGATTTGACTAATTAATGCTGTTTGCACACCAAGTTTGTTGGAGTTCTCTGGTTTAAGAATGGTTTCTGCTGCTTTAACTTGGAAACATTAGCATGAGATGCTCTTAAATTGAAGCAAGAATGTCTAAAGAAGGCAAGGCCTCATTTAACTAAACTGATCTCTAAACCTGCTTAAGCTAATCATTCCACTTTCCTTGTGTACACAAGACCTATGTGTTACAGCAGTCTCTTGAAAAGGTGTAGGCTTCAAGGACACTATGAGAAGAATGCTTGATGGACCACAAACTCAAAATGAGCTGCTGTTTAGGTACACAAGGCTTTGTTTGATTACTCTCTCCTGATCAGCTTGCTCTGTGCTAAAAGCTGTTAGAACAGTTATATTTGCACAACAAGGAAGAAGAGACTTTTAACTATTCTCTGTGTAGAATGCAAAGAAATGGATACCCATTATGCTGATATACTACTACTGAATTAAAACATTATGACTTAGGCAAGCCATGGCTAAATAGACTAATATTTTTTTCCAAAATCTATGCAGGCACCACATGAACACATATACAGAAAAAGAAAATAACAGCATTACTCAGCAAATAATTTACATATAGCAAAAGGGATTTCATTTGCCATATGCCTAATCAAAACAAAAGAATATCTTTGTGAGAGCAAATTCCACATACAAGCAATCTGCATAACTTTTCTCCAGTAGCACTTGCCTTTTCTGTGTAATAGAAGCCTGTGTGGATTACAGTACACACACTCCTGTTATAATGCCTTGGAGAAAACCATAATTCAGTGAGTCAGGGCCCCACCTCACTTCCTTTGCTGACAGGTGCTTGACAGTCCTTGTGCCTAGGGCATGCAGCTGTGGCTTCCCCTCTCATCCTGCAACAGTTAACACTCTCCTTGCCAGCAGCTGGACAAACCACTCTGGCTTATAAAGAACTCTATACAGCCCTTTCATATGTAGTTTTTCTCAGGAGTTATCAAGATTCTTAGCCTTTTGTATCTCACAGTGGTTTGCTTTCAGCCTGCTCTGTACCCTCCTTTTCCATTCCTTTAATAGCTTCTTCAGATATTTATATAAAATAGGAGAGATAGGGTTGTTAATCTACTGTTTTATCCCTTATTATTCTATTCCTTTCTTGTATTTTCACACGCAGATCAGTAAACATAATAGTGAGATTTTTCTCTCCCTTTTTTCCTATTTTATACCTGCCATCCCTGTCCTATATTCTCTCAAATTTTTCTCTTCTGTCTTTGATTTTCCCCCTTTCACCTCACCTTTCTTTCTTGGTAATAATAACAACCAACTAGATTTCCTAACAGCAGAGGGGAACACATGGACAACATTTACCTATATTACAGATTATGTAAATTCAATACATCTACAAATATGCATAAACTATATGAAGATTTGCAAACTAAAGCATAAAAGAGTCCTAAACTGACAGAGTGTATCCAAGTAAACTGCCAAAAACTTCCTGGTGCACTGTGCCCGAGCAGCTCCCAGAAAGGATAAAGTTGAGACAACCCTTAGCCCATGACCACGTGTAGGCAGCACATAGCCACAGTTTTTGGAGATAGACAAAATTAACTAGCCCAGACACTGGCAGCTCAACAGGTGGCCTCAATATTCAGGGACATGTTTTAGGCATAGCCAAAGGATTTGACGTAGTTTTTCCCAGGTTTTCATACTTTTCCACCTTATTCTACATCAACTGAGAAAGCTTAGAGACACCATATTACCACTACCTTCCTGGTGTCGGGGCATTCTTCTCCTTGCTCTCTGAAGATTATCCCTTACAGATCAGACAAACAAGCAACAAACTTCTGCAAAAAAGATTTGAAAAAAAAAAAATAGTAGAAATTTAATAACTTCCTGCATGTTTTGCACATAGATAAAGTACAGTTCTTTTGATGGAGGGAAAAATCCCAGTTCATTCCAGGCTGAATGCCATCCACCTCTAGCGTCAGCTGTGACTTTGGACACTGAGTTTGATCCAGGGTTTGGCACTGATCTTCTGTAGCTCTTCAGTAGTAGTGTATTTGGATAAATTAGTTTCTATCACCTTATTACTGGTCTGACATACTCATCTGGCTTCTTACAAGAGCAAATTCTCACTTACTTCAATATGCTGCCAGAGTGAAAAACTCAAAGAGTTTGGACTATTATTTATTTCTTTGACCTGATCTCTTGCCATAGATGGACAAGGCACTCTGCAAATAAGCAGTACATCACATTCTAAGAGGGCCAATGGGCTATGCAGTAAGATTTTCTTGCTTTCAGACTTGATTTCATACATGTGATATTTGGGTGGTTTTTGTGATGATATTTTTTGTCGTGTGTGTAGTTAAGAGGGGATTTTTTATTGTGCAAATTTGGTTTTCAAGCTAAGGAAGATGGAAGACGGGATGTTCTGAGATACTGGGAGGATGATAAATGTGCTTTGGTCACTCAGGAAGTGATTTCAAGAATATTGGATAAATATCACACTTATAGGGGGACTAAAAGGAGAGGAAAAAAAAAAACAACAAAGAAATCCAAACCCTGTAACTTGAATAACGCATCTTTCTAAAGAAATAAATATATTAAAAAAAACCCAGAAAAATAAACATACACATAAAGAAAAGAAAACCATAGCATCTGTATTTACATATTTACATCTCCATTTACTTCATTAAACCAACTGAAAAGCTATTAACATCAGTTTATCAGTTTCATGGAAACATATTATTTTCTTACTGAGAAATTTATTGGTCTTTTTCTTATGTTTTTCAGCCAATAGACCTGCCCATAAGACCAACATAGCTTGTAAAAGAGTTCTGCTCTCTATCAGAAACCTGAACATGTGAGTGACCATCAGGATACATACTGTATTTTCAGACAGCGGTGGAAGTAGGAATTTCTGGAATAAAGTATACAGCAACAGATATTTTTCATAGAAATTTGGTTCCCACTTAGAACCAGTACTGGAATACTGACACAGAAACTGTGAATATCATTTGAGCTTAGAGGGCTAGATCTCCCAAAGCAGCTCCTAAAACAGTCCCTGTAAGAAATATTCTAGCCAGAATTTCCATTTTTGTCAATAGCAACACATCAGTATATGCACTGAGTCACCAAAGATGATCTCTCAGGCCAAAAATCCATCCATACAAACACAGAATTTGCCTGTGCAAAGTTTGCAAGAGATCGTTTTTCCAAATGCGATGCAAGATAAATTTCATTTGAGACACTCAAGTACTATAGAAACAAAACAATTTTAAAGAGGTCCCATTTTTTTGCCCTGTATCAGCAAGAATAAAGTAGAATAAATAACTAAGAAAAGATTACAGACAATGTACTTCACAACAAAACTGAAAGCCATAGGGAAGCTGTTCTCCTCCCTTTGAGTCTTCAAATCTTAGCCAAGCAATCAACTTCTCAATATCATTCTTTCATCCGCTACACTGAATTTCCTGGACACAAGGCAGACATAACTGCGAAGTTATAAATAGCAGCTGTCCAACCAGAAAGTTAGTTAAAATCATCAAAAATCCAAAAACAACTCCACTGATACACATTATCACCTGTCTAACAGGGTGTTTCAGGCAGTATTATACATATATGACTTACACTAATAGTGATTTACTCTGCAATCCTGTATATTACATACAGTGATACTGGCCATCAAAAATTTTTACACTGAGTCAGAGCAGAAGCATTTAGGACAATCGTTCACTAGTTATAAGTAAAGCAAACCAAAAGAACAAATTCTGGCTGTATAGAAGCCAACAGTAAAATTTCTCCAAGCTTTTAAACAATTCAAGTAGTAAATGGACTTCTGGCCAGAGCTTCTGCCTCATCAGGCTATTTGTCTTGTTTCACCTCATGAGGCTGTAATACAAGCCATCAGCCTTTATACAAGTACCTGCCTAAAAACCATCTTCCCGATTTCCAAATAGTTCTTGTCTTCAGAAACTCAAACATTTTTTTTTCTTTTTTCTTTTTTTGGGCCAGAAATCCAACCTGGAGACAACTCCAGTGGTCACTGCCCCTGTGGAAAAGAAGAAATATAAAACCAAATCACCATGTCCAGTGGATGACAATGGGAGACCAGCCCCTTCAGGATCCCAGTAGAACCCACAGCCAGTGGTTATCACTGAGTCACTGTCCTTTGAGGCTTTGCACAAGTTGAACAACGACATCGTGCAGCTCATAGGTGAGACAATCTCCTCGTGGCTCCATGGTGTGGGACCATGCTTGCAACAGCAGCATCCTTGATAGCTCGGAAGCAAGGAAATTGACAGGTTTCTCCCTCGACTCTGGAATTGACCAGGAGTTTGTGAGGGTCCCAGAATCCCTTAGCCTCTGGACATGACTTTGGGCTTGTATCAGAGCAAGATACACTAGTGAGCTCCATCTGTACTGGCAGCAGAAGATATGGTCTACAATGGAAGCAAAAATCCAGAGACTGAGGGAGCTTGCAATCCTAAAAATGGCTTTTGCAGGTAACGGACCAGACTTCAGCAACCCAGACAGAGTCCATTGCACCACTCACATGTGGCAACAGCTCACCCAACTGGCACCTGAGATCTACCTCCCATTCCTGGCCATGCTCCAGCTGGGTAATATGGGAATTACCGTAGGTGATGTGATTAAGAAGTTGAGGGCATATGAAGATATCGTTCACCCCATGTCCTGACGTCGAGTGGCACCTGTGCAGAAACGACACACTTCCCGTGGCACCAGTGCAGGCCAAATGCACTGGAGGCATGACCAGACATCCTCTAGCAAGGGGAGCTGAATTCCTCCCTTGGAAGGAACTCTGGCATTTCCTGCGCAACCACAGTGAAGACATGCAATGGTGGGATGGACAGCCCACCTGTGTCCTACCTGATCAAGTGCAGAAGATCAAAGAGAAGGAAAAGGCCAAAGACAGAACAGTGAAGGTGAGTGCCATGCCAGTGTCCCATGGACAAAAGCTAAGGAGGGACACTCATAGTTATGACCCCTCTGATGTGCTAGAAGGCACCTCACGCATGCATGCCCCCAAAACTGATGACGGCCAGAGTCAGGATTAGAGGGGTCCTGCCTCTAGCCAGGTAGAAGCATGGGATAGAAAGATATAATGGGCTTCTGAAAACCCAGCACAAGGCATTGGGTGGAGGGACTTAAAGAAATTTGGACCTAGACAAAGCCACTTGGCTAGTCAACACAAGAGGTTCCATAACAGACCTGGCCCCGCCCAGTCTGAGTCCCTCCACACCACAGATGGTGATAGAGTCCCAGTGGCTCATATGAGAGGCCTGATAGGAAAATCAGTTTGGGTGAACCCTGCCTCAAACAAAGATGAACCCATTCGTGGGATTGTCTTTGCCCAAGGACATGGATGCACATGGTGGGTAATACAAGAGGATGGAGAAACATGCTCCATGCCTCAGGGCGACATAACCTCCGCATAAATACACACACGCATAGTTCCACACATGTCCACAGTTAACTTGTTTATATATATATATGTTAGTAAATCAGTTGAGATGTTCATGATTAGTTATAGATTGTTCTCTTTGTTCTTTCTTTTCCCTTCTCACTCTATTATATGTTAAAGTTTATAGTCCCAAGTTTATTGCATGGTTTTGGGTAAATGAAAAAAAGAGTTCTAGGGATGGAATGTTATGGAGTGGGGAAAATGTTTTCATTTTAAAACCTTTTTTTTCCTTTCCCCTTCTCCACTCAGTCCATGGGGGGAGTAGGGGGTTTGTCTTTTAAAACTTTCTTTGCTTTTCCTAAGCAGACAGATGTGCAGGGCCGAGAGGTCGGAGCAGCACGCATGGACCCCCTCCATCCTGGCACCTTGCCGAGCATGCTGGGGCTGTGCGGGGCCACGCCTGCTTGGTCCCCTGCAACCCCACGGGAAGCGGAGTGCATGGGAAGCTTCCCCAGCATCTGTGGCATGGGGCACGGATGGTGCAGGTGGAGAAGCACTGGCGGCTCCCCCACGCCAGGCACAGAGCTGCCCCCCCGTCCCTCTGTGAGGCGCGGCTGGCGGAGCGGCATGGTAGCCGTGGGAAGTGGCAGCCACAGGTGCCCCTGCACAGACGGTGCGCTGGAGGCCAGTGCCCCACTGTGCTGGTGGCGGGCGTGCAGGCGGTGCCGCCCCCATGGCGGCATTGGCCAGTGCGTGGGGAGAGGCCAGTCCCCAGGCTGGCGCCACCATGTGGAGTGGACCCATGGTGGTAGGACGTGGTGCCACTGGCAGCCCCACACCCCCCAGGTGCCCCATGGGAGGGTGGCGGCAGCATCTCCTCCCAGCGAAATGCAACCACGAGTCATTTGGGCAGGAATGCCACCATGTTGCCTCATGGTGAAGTCTTGGAGAGGGAACAGCGCCCAGCACCGCCATCCAATGGAGAGGCCATGTGCCCTGGAAGGGTGGCACAAGAAAACGCGAGAATAGGACACTATAAAAGGAGCAGACACAGAATTCCTGTCTTTTATTCAGCTTGGCTTTCATCCAGGCTCCACCTTGGCTCTGTTTCAGCTCCCTTCAGCACTGGTAGAGGCACGGCTACCCCTTTTTGCCTCACTTGCAAAGCGGCATAGTGCGGGCAGCAGCACAGTGTCACCGGAGCTCAGGCAGTGCCAGCAGGGAACCACCCAAAGGCGACAGGAGTCGTGGTATCTCTCCCCCTTGGGTACTCCTTGGTTTCTTTTATTCTCTTTAGTTTTCCAGCGGCTCTGGAGTGAGACCAGCATCATCCATGGGTCAGCCTTCCTTCCTTTCTCATCCTCCACAGCCCAGCAGCTGATCCGGAGCAGCACAGTTTGTCATTTTCTTTTCACGGACATTAGTGCCGGTTTTACTGCTTCGTTAAATAAATTCTTTTGGTTGTTGTTAACTCTATTAGATCTCTCGTCACTTGATAATGCTCCCTAGTGTCCAAACTGGGACAGGCATGATCACATCATGGTGCCTGAAAATACTGTGAATAGCTGATTTGCTAATACATGTGAATAAATTTATTTTTTTTTTAAACTCAAAAAGATGTTTTGGGCTCCCTAGACTTCTTTTCCAGTACAAGCAGCTGGATATCACATTCTAATTATTTTAGTGGTCAAAGGACAACACTTGTTCTTGTGGTTATTTTTGAAAGTGAAATGCAGATAAATTTAAACCAAAAAACTTTTCACGCACAATTATGCTGTAAATCTCTCCACACAATAGTTCTAAGAGAACAAATAAGTGAAATGGTTGTTTGAAATGAAACCAAGGTCTTGTGCAAATGGAATGTTTCAGTAGATGGATAAGATTTTACTAAACCATTTCTTTTATTCAATAATCTTTTTCACTATTAAAGTTATTAAAAAGCTTTTACATGACAAGTTGTCAGCATTCTCTATGAAAAAACCCCACTAACTCAATAGGAGGCTGTCATAAATGTCAGGGCTTGGCTGACACGGGACTATTACTTTTTCTTCCTACCGTTAATTAAAATCTTAGTATGACAAAATGTACCTTGCAAGAGCAGGTGAAAAAAAATGAGGGAAGCACTGAATTAACCAATTCATTATGCATGTATTCACTACTAAGTTCTTTCTTGTTACTTTCTCTTCTAAACCTTCCCGTTAAGCTTCACATTTAGTCAGACAAGCTGTCTCCTTCAAGTAATCAATATAGGGGTTTCACTACAATGATATGCCTTTCAGTACACAAGCACTACACAACTACAATTACATTTTCACTAGCTAGACAATAAAGGAACTTTTGATTGTGCTTTCTGTAAAAAATCCACAGATAATAGGTAAAAAAAACAGTGAAAGGAGAAGCATGTTTGAAAGTGAAATAAGTAAGTAAGCAGACAGTCATATAAGTTTGATTTCTTTTTCTATATAATGTAGAGTGATGGTTAATGGCTTAATCACTTGAGAGCAAATGATTTTTCAGTATCAATAAACCCTACTATGAATTATGATTTTTTTTAAGTTAAAAGTGCTTAAATAACAGAACAAGTATAAATTATTGAAAAAAATCTTTTTAATAAACCTAATTTCAAGTGTGTTCATAAGCTTTATTCTGTGATCAAAAGGAATTTAATTTGAGAAGTTCATCAGAAAAAAAATTTCCTTAGTCCTTGTGACATATTTCATTTTATAGACCTGTTGGTTTCAGGTTTAAATAATATATACAGCCCTAGGTTAAACCATTTGAGATCTGTGAGGGAGGAAGAACGAAGGAATACTCAAAGCTGCAGGGAATTGCCATATTCTCCATTTTAGCAATGAGATAAGACAGATTCTGACAGAATCTAGAGATAAGGAAGAATCTGACAATGATGCAGAATAGCACCTGCATCCAATTCCGTACTCTCAAGAAAATCATTTATGTTTTCACTTATTTGCAATTGTTGCTGCTGAATTGGGGCCTGAAGAAAAAACTGCAGAATAAGAGAACAGATGGAAGCCCGAGAAGAGCAGATGAAGAACTGCCAAGAATGACTGAGGTGAAACGGAGCCAAATATTTTTATCAACTCCTAAAAGAAGACATTTTTGGTAGTGAGATCAGAAGCTGAGCAATCATACCAAATTATGTTTCAACCTGAGATGAAAATTTTAATTTCGTTCTTCCAGCCAGTATAAACAAGAAAATAAAAGAAAAACATAATAGGAACTTTTCTAAATATATCAAACAAACCCAGATGCAACCTTGTAACTTACAAGCCCTAGAAGGGAAATTCACTGGAAAACAAAATAATACTGAATAAAGGAGAGATGCTACACAGCAATTCTGTTTCACAAAGATAAGTGTGCTTTGTGAGATGAAAGTTACTTCTGTCACTGCTTTACAGTTTTTTGTACTGATGGCAAAGGTCAGACCTACATTAAACAAACTTTAGCTCATTTTTCAGAAGTCAGGGTTCAAGTTTTTATTGCTGCCATTTTTATTAACAAGCCTGCATCTTGGGTGAACTGAAAGGTGATGCCTGGTTTCAGAGTATTGGTGCACAACAGCCCAACTCCATGAGGTGCACTCTGGGAGGATGTCTTGATGGGCTGAGAGGGCAATACAAGCTTTCAGAGACTGTTCAGGAATGAACATGTCTGATCAGAAAAAAAAAAAAAACAAACAAAAAAATTGATCTGCCCAAATTTCCATTTACCAAAAACAAAAATGAAAGATTGGGTTCTTGCAATTGCCTCCTAAAAGATGAGGAGACAAAAATCCTGGGATTCATTCAAGATGCCTATCAAGTATTTTAATGGACAACCTAAAAATGCTCTTGTACACAGGCAAAGGGTTTTTTTCTAACTAAAAAAAAAAAAAGTCTTGAGTGGAAACAAGGAGGGACCAGTGTGGAAGACAAGATATGCAACTTTGAAAGTGAGGAACTACAACACTTTTGAACCTAAAACTGTCTGGAAAAGCAATTAAACTGCCAAGAAGGACCTATATTCTTTAGAACATGCAATTTTTACCAAAACCTGCTCCTGACATATAAAAAGAATGACCAGCTGTGTGTGAGACCATTTAATTGGGCTATAATGAATTCTAGCTTCTCTAGGCATTGCCCAACAACTGCACAGCAGAGGCATAATTACATTTTCCCCCATCCATCCCACTTCTCACTCTCCTACAGCTGGTCCCAGTTACTCAGTCCTCACCGTTACTCAGTCCTCACCATTTTTTCCATGCCCAAATTTTAAGAGGCTGAACAGCAGGAATTACCTTCCCACAATGCCAAACCTTCAGAGTCCCCACTAGATTTATGGTGATTTTCACCACCTCAAATTTACAGCGATTTCTTCTTAGTCCATTTTAGTCACTGTATATCAGGGAATCAGAGTCCCCAGAGAGTTAGTATTTTCTACGTGCACTGACAACATTCAGCACAGGCATGTTGCTTTCTGCCGCTGAAAGCTAAGAACTGCACAGCTAGATCCAAGAGCAAGACAAGACCCTAGATGACAGATATGACACAGAAATAACAAGCTGTTTCATTGTTTTATATTGCTTGACATAAGGTAACTGGAAATGGTTTTCAGTAATAAACAGAAGGCCCAATCAGAGAGGATGATTTTTGGGTAGCCCAAAGTGAATATTCAACACTTCAGTGCACACAAAGAAGTGGACCTTAATACCACAATTATCTACAACTTAAAACCAGAAGGAAAAAAATTTATATAGCGAGTGTATACAGTATAGTGTATATACAGTTAAAGGAGGTTGTGCTTTATAATGTATGCAAAATTTAAGCAGTGTAGTTTGGAAAAATCAAACAAAAAATTAATACACATCAAGCGCCTGAAAATCTTGGCGCAGACAATTTGTCAGACACATTCCTACTGATAAATGTGCAGGCGGATGCATATTGCTCTTCAGTGGAGAATTTGCTTTTATTCTGCCACAAAATAGTCCATCAATGCATTAGCTCAACACTAACCTTCTTTTTTCCTCTTATTACTAATGAACATATTTTATGTTTGGATGAGATATGGGTGACAGCTCATTTTTCCCTTGCAGTCAACTCAATCTCATCCAAACTATTAATGTACAAGAGTTCCAAGACATTTGCCAGCAGATGTTACGTCCGTTCCCACTGACTTAAACGAGGAGAAAACTCAGCCCTTATGAAACAGAAGAAATGTTAAGTGGTGCTGCTACTCAGTACAGGGACTTCATTTTCTCTTTGCAAGAAACAGGAATGAGACCAATCAATTTATGTAATGTCCTTGTTCCCGCTATCAACATTTTCACTAGTACTTGCAGTTGGCTTCAGAATTATCTCCTATACCACAAACATATTTCTGCAAGTACAGTAACTAGATTGAAACAAAGATGCACTTTGTTTCCAGGAAAAATTTTCATACTGCATAGAACAGAAAGCTTTTAAAGCAAGTCATCTTCAAACACAAAGTGTCCCCCAGGCAGATTTTACTACTCTAAATTTAATATTAGGCTGTTCTGTAAACCAGTGAAATGGCTGGCAAACACTTCTGTAAGATTTTATCTATAACACATAATGACAGCAATTTCCTATTTTTCATTTACATTACCAAATTACATAAAATCTTCACAATGAAAACCCAAGTTTCATTTATCAACTTACAGTTTATCTACTAAACTGTGTCAATACATAGTACACCTATATGTCCCAACACCCTCAGTTTAATTGACCCTATGGAGCTGACTGAAAGTCTCGCTTTGTAACCACTTGATGTACATTTCACTAGTATAAATGAAGAAGTCATTCTATAACCAAAACTTGAAAATGTTTTAGTACAATAAATACCTTAAGTATAAACTGATGATCTAAAAAAAAAAAAAAAAATCAAACTGCCACAGCTACCCATATGTAAGAATTAAAATGCAATGCCATTTATATAAGCAAGAACCAGAATGATAATTTTAGAATTACCCAGTTTCTTACTACTCTGCTAGATTCGCCATGGAACAGAAACTTGACAGCTCCAGTCAGGGCAAACTTCAATCTCCCTCAGGCAGTCTTCTTTTTATCTACAAGCCTGTGATACACTGACAAGCTTTCCTCACAAACAAATTACTGGGTGCATCAATATCACATTTTATTACTAGCTAAGTTGAAACTAAATCAATCCATAGGCCAGTCTACATACAGATGCATTACTCACTCTCACAAAACGGCAATACTGTGTGTCTAGCAAATACCTACTTCCTCCTATATAAATGTCAGAAAACTGACATGAAGATACTCTGTACAAGTATTATTTCACAGAAAATTCTCTAAACCCTGCCCCCCCTGCCCTTCAAGAAAAGACAACAAACCAAACACAAACTCAGAAAAGCAAAACACTCCCAGATGAACTACAGATGTGATAAAATACCATTATTCATTATGACATAATTTATCTAAAGATACTAAACAGCTAAATAATATGATGATGTGCAATACTGGTAAAACATAATAGGCCAGAATGGCTGAAAGCTAAACTTTCAATACTGAATCCAAATCCTGGTTTAAAAGTCAGAACGAAATTAACGTAGGTAGTTGAGATAAATTTTGTCCTGTTTGTTCATACATCAGGAGAATTTGCTAGTTTGCATTTTTCTTCCAGAAAGAACATCTACACTTAACTTCAGGTATTCATTTACATCACAAAATGTGAGAACAGTTCCTTTTACATAAAAATAAAAAATACAGGGAAGAAATACAGTGTCAAAGGGACTTGGAAACATTTAAATACAGTTTTCTGCACCTTTCGTGCTCTCTCTCCTTCAGCTAGAAAAAACCCTCTCTTATTAAGTAAGGGCCTTTTTTATTTCATTTAGCATGAACTACATGACATCTTCTTAAATAACCACAAATTCTTAACTGCAGACACTGAAATATAATCACATTAACAATAAAAATCAATGTTTCTCCACTAAGTTAGTTAAAATTTTATATTTTATGCCATGTGTAGAAAGGATGAAGCAATGATACTAGCAGCTCACCTGTGTCCCTCTGAAAACTCTGGGTAGGCACAGAAGTCTCTCCTTCTTCCTCTGAAGCAGGAGGAAATAGTCATGGCTCCCATGACTGGGAGCCACTTAGGGGCAACATAAAGGATAAAGTTGTATTGCTGGTTGGAGAGGGGAAGCAATAGGAATAAATGAGATCTCCCAATTTTAAACTTTCAAAATCAATACCTTGATATCAAAAAAATGCCATAAAAATGGCAATCACTGATTTCCTTCTGATATAAATCTCAGGAAAATTCATTCACTGTGCCTCCACTAGTGCCAAAACTCAAACGCACAGGTATCAGAGTTGAGAGCACTGATTGTCAGCCAAGGGTAGCTCCTGGAAGAAAGCACTCAGCTGCCTATACAAAGGAGATTGAAGAGAGACCAAAGGATGATTTGACATGATGAGCATAATCCAGCAGCTCTGCCATCCTTAAAAAAACAGTGACCCCAACATTGAGCAATGACATGATTGCACCCATACAGGTGAAAAAGTGCTGAGAGCTCTTTCAGTGGGTAATGCGCTTTTTCACATCACCCTCTCTGATGGTACACCACAAAAGTCATGCCAATTAAGTTGACATTAAAATTCAGAAAAGCCTGAATGAGCAATACACAGTAAGACAGCGACAAAGAGAGAAGATACAGTGAGATAAACTACTTGAACAAAAAAAAAAAAAAAAAATCACAAANGAAGTGAGATATTTTAAAACAAAGGTTGAATTGTAAAAAAAAAAAAAATCACCAAAATAAAAGAAAGCAAACCAAACTAACTACAACCTGATTAATACTTTCTTGTTGAAATACACCAGTGGTATTAAGCTTTTTCTGTACTTTTTTCCATGTATCCTCAAAATTTCCAGCTGGACAGCTGCTTGTCACCTTTGAAAGAACACTAAGTACAGTAAGCATTTCCCATCTCCATTTTCCGCTTGGATGCAAAACAAGCCAAAAATTTTTAAATGCTGTCCAGTATCTCTTCTCTTCTAGAGAAAGGCTGTTGGGAAATGGTGTACATTTCACCAGGTTTCCTTTGAGTCAGCTGTGAATTTCTTACTTGCCAAATGTAGTTAAAATAGAAAGTACAGAAACTGACAGTAACAACTGAACCAAAGTTTTGGTGTTGCGGTTTCAATTAAAACCAGAGATAAGAAGAGATACTGAAAGTTTTGGGGTTTAATAGGTATGTTAAAGAAAATGTTCCAAAGACCAAAAATAAAAAAATAGAAAAAAATTATTTTAAAATCCTCTCTATACATTGAAGATGACAGATGAATCATCTACTGCACTTAATAGGATATCTGAAACTTATGTTTTATTCTATATTCAAAAATCTTTATTATCTTATTTTTATACTTTACAGTAAAAATACGTTTATAACTTCAACATGCTAGTTGATATGCTAAAACTATGGGGGAAAAAATAAAAAATTAGTTATTGAATTAAATGCTTATCTAAAAGTATCTTACTTTAAGAATGTCTTTGGTAATTTTTGCAAGACATGTTACACTATTTTCATTGTAGTAAAATCATTTACCAAATATGAAAACCCTAGCATACTTGCAGTTCTTTAACATCCCTTCATTCTCATAGAAGCTTGCATTAACAGATGTCAACGCATCTGTTGCCCTCTATGACAAAAGTATTTCTCAAGATGTGCAAATGGGCACTAGAAGCATTACAGTATTCATGAGAAGGTTGGGCTTTCTGAAATTCACTGCACTGGCCCCAAGGAACTGCTGCAAATACCCTCTAGACTCAGGGGGGAGCTGCAGGATTTATTCCCAAGCATAGCTTGGCTTGGCGTGCAGCCAAAGGAGTAATTTAGCAGTTTTTGGCCAAGCAGGAAAGTGTTTCATTTCTTCTGCCATTCATTGAGACTCATGAGGAAACTGAGACAGGAAGTCAGGCTTCCAGATAATAGGAGTGTTCCTAATGATGTCCTTTGGCTAACAGCACAGAACAGTTCCTCTATCCTCACCCTTGCTACAACATCTTCTCTCTGTGTTAACTTCCCACTGCAAAGGGGGAACAACAATAAAACCTTTTTAAATCGTTTTTCCTTTGCATCCAGTTCAAAGGACCCAGGTAAACCGCATGGATTATCTGCTTCCATACTGTGCATGAACAGCAACTACTTTTTTGTTTCAAAACAGCTGATTATACTTGAAAATTAGTCTAGCAAAATATCACTTCAAATAGATTCTTCCATTGCAATGTCTGCACATATATATATTTTAAAACATCACAAAACACTAAAAATTGCACATTAATTACCTGGTTACTTTTTGTCTCCATGGTAATGGCCTGTTGAGAAAATATGCCCCCGGTAAGTCTCAGGAAAGTGACCCTTATATAATTTTTTCTTCAGGTTCAAATTCTGACCTCATTAAAGTGCATGTCACCATGCCATTCATCTCATTAGAAGTAACAGGAGATCTTGAGAGGAACTGCAGTCTGAGTAAAGAATTTAGCCTTATAAGTTGTAGCACATAAACATAATTCATTTAATATTCATACATAAATGTCTCAGGACACACAAGTCAGACAGTGAAGGATGAAGACACTACTTTATCCTATAGGGAAAAAACACCTAAACAAAAGACCTTCATTGGCTGCTGTGGGTCCTGCCCAGAGCATAGCTCTTTCCTGTACAGTCCACACCTAACACAATCCAGGGTCCGTAACACATTATTAATGCAGGTTCTTCTCCACCCCACCTATGGGATCTGCTTTATCCCATGGCAGGATATGAGACATGCTATGATAGTCCAAAGAGATGAAACTCGAAGTTGTCGAGGAAGATCCTTCCTTAGACCAATCTCACAGAATGAAAAATTGTAACAAACTTCTTGGCAGACAACCTTTATAAGCCATGGCATTTTACCACATGGAAGAGCCACTTAACAACACACAGCAGTGTGCCCAAGTAAAACCATTTTGTGAGAACAATTCATCCATATTTAACTGAATGACAGGTTGGAACAAAATACCACTAGGAATTTTGATACATGTATCATTATTTCAATTAAAAGTCATCACCTTAGCAGCAGCTAAATACAGAGATAAGTTTGATATACAGAAAAAAATGCACTCACCAAAGTGCTATCTATGGCTGCAGAGGGCTCAGCACAGGATAATTCACCTCTCATTTGCATCTCAGTTTTACATGATTGCATAGTTTCCCCCGGCAAACATCCCACGCATCACTTTGTGATATTCTATAATTCTCTATGACATCTCTAAGCACCTATCCAACCTTAAACATAGATACCTGTGACTCTTCAGGAAACAAATAGGAAGGAAAACTAAATCCAGAGCTGATTATGAAGATGGTAGGAAGAAAAGATGCAGTGTCTGTTTGGTTGTGCCCTGAGGGGCAAGGAATTCCTGTAACTCCGTCAGTGTAGAAGCAGGTCTCACACTTGCTCCTTTCCAATGGACAGCCAGTTGTAGACAGAGTTTATTTTTATACCAGACCAGCATAAAACTAAAAGGAATCACAATTGATTGGCATGTAAGAATGTGGATATTAATTTTTTCTTTAACATTTGCAAGATGATCCAAAATCTTTGCTACGTCTTCGCTGATTTTGATGATACATCATCTACTTATTGAAAGAAGAGAATTTATCCACTGATAAAACCTAGGATACTTTAGCTCAGTGAAGATAAACCAGATTATGTGAGAACAAAACGAGGGTTAAATAATTATTCTTCTATAAGATTTTGTAGTTAGAACTGAGTACTAGTATTCATGTTCATTTTTGTTGACTTTTTCCTTATGACTGTTATTTAGTCCGAGCTTTTCATAATTAAGAAAGACAAAGAAAAATTTTAGAAAGACTTGATTATAAATGTAATTCATGAAATCTTTGATTTCTTACATAAACGTGGACCAAGAATGACTAGATCAATGAATCAGCAAAAATACAGTATGCGATAGAATGCCATATGATACACCAAATAAATCTAAGACACATTATTAAAAATACAAAAAAAAAA
>VYZS01015422.1:6953-18160 GCA_013400695.1 Neodrepanis coruscans
ACTGTTTTTTGTAGGTGCAAACTTCTGAGTCTCTCACTTCGTACTTTAGAGATAAGCCATGCAAAGACTTCATCCTGGCCCTTTGCCCCAAAAAGAGTTTTTACTGAAATGTGTATTGCAGTAGAAAGATAGTCAGAGTTACAGAAATCAATACAGCAAAAATTCGATAAATAACAAACATCTACTGGACAAGACTTAACTTTTAGTATGAAAGAAGTTGTTTTACTTTCCTATGCGTGTACAATGTGCATGTACTTCTTTTGTACATTTGCATTCATAAAGAATATTACATTTGATTTTAAAGACTTGGGCAAAATGTGAGGTATTCATTCTATTGCCATCACTGTTTAAGAGATCTTTGAAACCAGAACCAGCAACTCAAATGATATTAAACTCCATCACACATATAAATTTAGATCTCAAATTCATTTTAAACTATGGATGCAAGCTACAAAATACAGATCCAGATCTCATTAGCCTTAAGGTCTGCAGCTATCTGAATCTGACATTTTGACTTGGAGCCATTTCTACTAAGAATCAGAAAAAAATTCTCATTTTCCATTTATTCATTCCCAGCATGTTTTGCTTACAATTTTTTTTTCGCTCTATCCCTGCACTAAGAAGCCATTGAACCATCTGTAGTATTCAGATAATAATTTTCTTAGCTCTAACTATATAATTCCACTAATGAGAGCTACTGGAGAGTCTGCTATCATCCATTTCCAAAGACATTATTATAGTTTGATCTTTTGCATATGCAGGCGTTACTCCACCTTATAGATGTAGATGTGGCTAAACGTATAAGAAACCATTTCTTAAAGAAACACTGGACTGGAGAAATGTATATAAATACCAAATGACATAACTAAAGACCATTTTAAGGAGTCTGAAACTGTTTAACAGGAAAACAGGATTCAAGCAGCAGTTTTGGCTATAAGAAAATAATTTTAAAATAACCTGGCAAAAATTTAAAAAAAAATTGTTTTAAAATTTTTCAACATATTGTTTACAGATCATATTTTCACTTTAAAATCCACCAACTTTTATTCTTTATTATAAGAACTGAAGGAGTTACATTCTATTTAAAAAAAAAAAAGAAATTACAGGTTACGTGTCTTTTTATTTTTTTCTTTATAGTAGGAAATCCCATATAAAATCCTCTGTGGTAATTAAACAACATTTGTTTCTATTTTTCAACTGAGACTGTGAACCAAATGACTACCTTTATATCACAACTACCCAAAAAAAGGCAGCATTACTAATCACAGCAATAGATCAGACTCTCCAAAGGGCAAGACCTCACACTTAGTTTATGGAAGTCTCTAAGAACTTCGTTTGATCTCAGACCACAAGATCAACATAATTATTCCAATAGTAGCTGGACAATCTTCTGATGTAGTCTTCACATTAGCTTTTTCAGGAATTGCACAGCTTTCCTCTGCAGAAATAAAGTTATGTAAGAATCTGCTTTGCAGCCTTCCCAAAAGGGTACTTGTGCCTGTACTCTATACACTGAGTTCCTGCTTACCACCTTCTCAAATAAAAATTATATGCTACATCTAAGAGATTCCTGATAACTCTTCAAAATATGACCTGTCTGTGCCCTTTATAAGCACACGGCCTCTGCCATCAGCCTCTGCTGACACAATAGCCTCTCCATTCATGTATGAAGTCCTCCAGCACAGAAGTGCCTTCTTAAATGGAGAGATCGTTTTGAAAAAGCATTCTTCAGTTTGATGATGAAAAATGAATTTGAAAATAAAAGAATTCCTGTTCTTTCCTTGTATACAAGACTATCCTTGCAAAAAATCAATTCATGCCATTTTGGAAGAGTATCACCAATGAAATTACCATAATCAGGAACGGCAAAGACATTGATTACAAAACACTAAGCTAGTTACAGCCTTGAATGATATTCTGATGTCACAGAAGACTTACAGAATCTGGCCAACATTTCTCTCTATCATCAAAAAATCCCACTGAAAAGCTAAACTTTTCTAACTATAAGCAGGTGATAAATCAAAGATCATGGTGTAACACCCAGTTCCAGAGCCACCAGCTTACAGGCTCAGCCAGGAGTTTTACTCTAAAATAGTATATATAGGGTTCTTTAATACCTTTAGATAGTGTAAAGAGAAGAAGCCACAGACTTTTCCTCAAGAAGTACTTTTACTGGTAATTTAGGGGAGAAAATAAAGGAACTTGGCAAAAGTTCAATTGACAAAACATTCCACCAAAATACCAAACCAGCATATAACAATCCATATCACTTAATCAAAACCCCATCCCTCTAACTTTTAGCTATCCAAAACATTAAGAAAGGAGCAAAGAAAGAGGAAAGGAAGCAAGAAGAGAGAAGAAGGAGAAAGAGTGAGACACAAATTATATAGCTTCCACTGGAACCCTGTGGAAGACCAGCTGTCACAGGCAACCACATGGAGAGAATACACCTTCAATTCTATCTGCTCTTGTCCTTGTGGCCAGCTTCCCCTCTGGCCATTCTGGGGCTCTGGCATTCTGGATGAGGTGAGGGGCTGTGTTCCCACTGTCCCAACCAATTCAGGGTTGGATTAGGAGCTCCAGGAGGTGTGGTGTGTGTTGAAGTGTTCCCTGGCTGCCTTTGATTGGCAGCGGCCACAGGGATCCCTCAAGAGGCTCACGGGGCCTGGCATGTGGGATAGGACTTTATCTTACCTTTATATGGTTTGACCCATCCCTTCCACCCTCCACACACAAACACACCAGAGCTAGTGCCGACCCAGTACTATAATCAGATGTCTCACACATGGTTCTACAAGATACTGACCTCTAATAACATAACAAAACTACTGTGCTCTCCTGATCTAAAATGAATTTGCTTTGCCAGTTAANCTAAAATAGTATATATAGGGTTCTTTAATACCTTTAGATAGTGTAAAGAGAAGAAGCCACAGACTTTTCCTCAAGAAGTACTTTTACTGGTAATTTAGGGGAGAAAATAAAGGAACTTGGCAAAAGTTCAATTGACAAAACATTCCACCAAAATACCAAACCAGCATATAACAATCCATATCACTTAATCAAAACCCCATCCCTCTAACTTTTAGCTATCCAAAACATTAAGAAAGGAGCAAAGAAAGAGGAAAGGAAGCAAGAAGAGAGAAGAAGGAGAAAGAGTGAGACACAAATTATATAGCTTCCACTGGAACCCTGTGGAAGACCAGCTGTCACAGGCAACCACATGGAGAGAATACACCTTCAATTCTATCTGCTCTTGTCCTTGTGGCCAGCTTCCCCTCTGGCCATTCTGGGGCTCTGGCATTCTGGATGAGGTGAGGGGCTGTGTTCCCACTGTCCCAACCAATTCAGGGTTGGATTAGGAGCTCCAGGAGGTGTGGTGTGTGTTGAAGTGTTCCCTGGCTGCCTTTGATTGGCAGCGGCCACAGGGATCCCTCAAGAGGCTCACGGGGCCTGGCATGTGGGATAGGACTTTATCTTACCTTTATATGGTTTGACCCATCCCTTCCACCCTCCACACACAAACACACCAGAGCTAGTGCCGACCCAGTACTATAATCAGATGTCTCACACATGGTTCTACAAGATACTGACCTCTAATAACATAACAAAACTACTGTGCTCTCCTGATCTAAAATGAATTTGCTTTGCCAGTTAAGATGCATTCAAAAGATCATCCCAGTATACTTCTTTGCCATACCATCTATCCTTTACCCTACAACCAGCATGAAGGACAAACCTCGTAGCTTTCATTATTTTATCAGAAATTGCACTAATCATAGATTTGTGATGGAACCAGACCAAATCTTTAAAGATAGACAATTCAAAGATGCACATAGCTGGTATGGATGAAGCTGGAACTCCTACATCATTATGTCACTGAGATGATACGTGATGTTAAATTAAAACACAAAAAATCTTATTAGGATTATGTTCAAACCACTCTGTATTGGATTTGTACGCAAAGTTTTGGTAGTGGACAGAGTACAGGAATGGCTTCTGTGAGAAGCTGCCAGAAGCTTCTCCCATGTCCAACAGCCAAAGCATGCCAGCTCCAGGACAGATGCACTGCTGGCCAAGGCTGAGCCCACCAGCAATGGTGAGAGCACCTCTGGGATAATAAATTTAAGAAGGGGGAAAGACCTGCACAACAGCAACTGTACCTGGAGAGAGGAGTGAGAATATGTGAGACCAACTCACAACTCACCAACTCAGGTGAGTGAGGAAGGAGAGGCAGAAGACGCTCCAGGGACCAGAACTAAGATCCCTTCACAGTCTGTGGTGCAGCCCACGGTGAGGCAGCTGTGCCCCTGTAGCCCATGAAGNACCAGCTGTCACAGGCAACCACATGGAGAGAATACACCTTCAATTCTATCTGCTCTTGTCCTTGTGGCCAGCTTCCCCTCTGGCCATTCTGGGGCTCTGGCATTCTGGATGAGGTGAGGGGCTGTGTTCCCACTGTCCCAACCAATTCAGGGTTGGATTAGGAGCTCCAGGAGGTGTGGTGTGTGTTGAAGTGTTCCCTGGCTGCCTTTGATTGGCAGCGGCCACAGGGATCCCTCAAGAGGCTCACGGGGCCTGGCATGTGGGATAGGACTTTATCTTACCTTTATATGGTTTGACCCATCCCTTCCACCCTCCACACACAAACACACCAGAGCTAGTGCCGACCCAGTACTATAATCAGATGTCTCACACATGGTTCTACAAGATACTGACCTCTAATAACATAACAAAACTACTGTGCTCTCCTGATCTAAAATGAATTTGCTTTGCCAGTTAAGATGCATTCAAAAGATCATCCCAGTATACTTCTTTGCCATACCATCTATCCTTTACCCTACAACCAGCATGAAGGACAAACCTCGTAGCTTTCATTATTTTATCAGAAATTGCACTAATCATAGATTTGTGATGGAACCAGACCAAATCTTTAAAGATAGACAATTCAAAGATGCACATAGCTGGTATGGATGAAGCTGGAACTCCTACATCATTATGTCACTGAGATGATACGTGATGTTAAATTAAAACACAAAAAATCTTATTAGGATTATGTTCAAACCACTCTGTATTGGATTTGTACGCAAAGTTTTGGTAGTGGACAGAGTACAGGAATGGCTTCTGTGAGAAGCTGCCAGAAGCTTCTCCCATGTCCAACAGCCAAAGCATGCCAGCTCCAGGACAGATGCACTGCTGGCCAAGGCTGAGCCCACCAGCAATGGTGAGAGCACCTCTGGGATAATAAATTTAAGAAGGGGGAAAGACCTGCACAACAGCAACTGTACCTGGAGAGAGGAGTGAGAATATGTGAGACCAACTCACAACTCACCAACTCAGGTGAGTGAGGAAGGAGAGGCAGAAGACGCTCCAGGGACCAGAACTAAGATCCCTTCACAGTCTGTGGTGCAGCCCACGGTGAGGCAGCTGTGCCCCTGTAGCCCATGAAGGCCCACGGGGGAGCAGAGACCCACCTGCAGACCATGGAGAACCCTGTGCTGGAACAGGTGGATTCCCAAAGGAGGCTGTGGCCCTATGGAAAGCCTCCAGGCTCCTGGCACCATGGAGAGAGGAATCCACACTGGAGCAGGTTTACTGGAAGGACTTATGACCCTGTGGGGAACCCACACTGGACCAGTCTGTTCATGAAGGACTGCACCCCATGGAAGGGATCCATGCTGAAGCAGCTCATGAAGAACTAAAGTGAGTGGGAAGGACTCATATTGGAGAAGTTCACAGAGGACTGTCTCATGTCAGAGGGACTCCACAGTGGAGCAGTGGAGGAGTGTGAGAAGTCCTTCGAAAAGGAAGGAGCAGCAAAGACAACATGTGATGAACTGATCACAGCCCCCAACCCCCTTTATTGCTGTTGAGGAGG
This sequence comes from Neodrepanis coruscans, assembly GCA_013400695.1. Taxonomy (NCBI): domain Eukaryota; kingdom Metazoa; phylum Chordata; class Aves; order Passeriformes; family Philepittidae; genus Neodrepanis; species Neodrepanis coruscans. The sequence continues at coordinate 12,829 of VYZS01015422.1, forward strand.
AGGTAGAGAAATTGGGAATAAAGTTAAGTCCAAGAAGACAAACGAGTTTGGGGGAAGGTGTTTTTTAAGATTTGGTTTTATTTCTCACACTATTTTGATTTGATTGGTAATAAATTAAGCTCATTTCCCCAAGCTGACTCTGTTTTAAGCATGACAGTAACCAGTGACTAATGTCTCCCTGACCTTATCTCAACCCAATGAGCATTTCATTATATTTTCTCTCCTCTGCCCAGCTGAGGAGGGCAGTGATAGAGCAGCTTTGGTGGGCACCTGATGTCCAGCTAAGGTCAACCCACCACAGTCCTTTTTGGTGCCCCNGAAGTACTTTTACTGGTAATTTAGGGGAGAAAATAAAGGAACTTGGCAAAAGTTCAATTGACAAAACATTCCACCAAAATACCAAACCAGCATATAACAATCCATATCACTTAATCAAAACCCCATCCCTCTAACTTTTAGCTATCCAAAACATTAAGAAAGGAGCAAAGAAAGAGGAAAGGAAGCAAGAAGAGAGAAGAAGGAGAAAGAGTGAGACACAAATTATATAGCTTCCACTGGAACCCTGTGGAAGACCAGCTGTCACAGGCAACCACATGGAGAGAATACACCTTCAATTCTATCTGCTCTTGTCCTTGTGGCCAGCTTCCCCTCTGGCCATTCTGGGGCTCTGGCATTCTGGATGAGGTGAGGGGCTGTGTTCCCACTGTCCCAACCAATTCAGGGTTGGATTAGGAGCTCCAGGAGGTGTGGTGTGTGTTGAAGTGTTCCCTGGCTGCCTTTGATTGGCAGCGGCCACAGGGATCCCTCAAGAGGCTCACGGGGCCTGGCATGTGGGATAGGACTTTATCTTACCTTTATATGGTTTGACCCATCCCTTCCACCCTCCACACACAAACACACCAGAGCTAGTGCCGACCCAGTACTATAATCAGATGTCTCACACATGGTTCTACAAGATACTGACCTCTAATAACATAACAAAACTACTGTGCTCTCCTGATCTAAAATGAATTTGCTTTGCCAGTTAAGATGCATTCAAAAGATCATCCCAGTATACTTCTTTGCCATACCATCTATCCTTTACCCTACAACCAGCATGAAGGACAAACCTCGTAGCTTTCATTATTTTATCAGAAATTGCACTAATCATAGATTTGTGATGGAACCAGACCAAATCTTTAAAGATAGACAATTCAAAGATGCACATAGCTGGTATGGATGAAGCTGGAACTCCTACATCATTATGTCACTGAGATGATACGTGATGTTAAATTAAAACACAAAAAATCTTATTAGGATTATGTTCAAACCACTCTGTATTGGATTTGTACGCAAAGTTTTGGTAGTGGACAGAGTACAGGAATGGCTTCTGTGAGAAGCTGCCAGAAGCTTCTCCCATGTCCAACAGCCAAAGCATGCCAGCTCCAGGACAGATGCACTGCTGGCCAAGGCTGAGCCCACCAGCAATGGTGAGAGCACCTCTGGGATAATAAATTTAAGAAGGGGGAAAGACCTGCACAACAGCAACTGTACCTGGAGAGAGGAGTGAGAATATGTGAGACCAACTCACAACTCACCAACTCAGGTGAGTGAGGAAGGAGAGGCAGAAGACGCTCCAGGGACCAGAACTAAGATCCCTTCACAGTCTGTGGTGCAGCCCACGGTGAGGCAGCTGTGCCCCTGTAGCCCATGAAGGCCCACGGGGGAGCAGAGACCCACCTGCAGACCATGGAGAACCCTGTGCTGGAACAGGTGGATTCCCAAAGGAGGCTGTGGCCCTATGGAAAGCCTCCAGGCTCCTGGCACCATGGAGAGAGGAATCCACACTGGAGCAGGTTTACTGGAAGGACTTATGACCCTGTGGGGAACCCACACTGGACCAGTCTGTTCATGAAGGACTGCACCCCATGGAAGGGATCCATGCTGAAGCAGCTCATGAAGAACTAAAGTGAGTGGGAAGGACTCATATTGGAGAAGTTCACAGAGGACTGTCTCATGTCAGAGGGACTCCACAGTGGAGCAGTGGAGGAGTGTGAGAAGTCCTTCGAAAAGGAAGGAGCAGCAAAGACAACATGTGATGAACTGATCACAGCCCCCAACCCCCTTTATTGCTGTTGAGGAGGAGGTAGAGAAATTGGGAATAAAGTTAAGTCCAAGAAGACAAACGAGTTTGGGGGTAGGTGTTTTTTAAGATTTGGTTTTATTTCTCACACTAGTTTGAGTTCATTGGTAATAAATTAAGCTCACTTTCCCAAGCTGACTCTGTTTTAAGCATGACAGTAGCCCCCAACCCCCTTTATTGCTGTTGAGGAGGAGGTAGAGAAATTGGGAATAAAGTTAAGTCCAAGAAGACAAACGAGTTTGGGGGAAGGTGTTTTTTAAGATTTGGTTTTATTTCTCACACTATTTTGATTTGATTGGTAATAAATTAAGCTCATTTCCCCAAGCTGACTCTGTTTTAAGCATGACAGTAACCAGTGACTAATGTCTCCCTGCCCTTATCTCAACCCAATGAGCATTTCATTATATTTTCTCTCCTCTGCCCAGCTGAGGAGGGCAGTGATAGAGCAGCTTTGGTGGGCACCTGATGTCCAGCTAAGGTCAACCCACCACAGTCCTTTTTGGTGCCCCAAGACTCACTGACGTTTTAATAGTCCCATATGGCCAGTGCAAGAGTTTGACAGAGGATGGAGGTCGACAGTAGACTATCATGGCCTGAACAAAGTGACTGCACCACCGAGTGTCACTGTACAAGACAGGTTTGGGCTCCAATATGAGTGGCAGCCAAGTGAATTGCTGCAACTGATATTGCCAATTTTTTTTTTTTTTAATTTCTTTGGCAGCAGAGTGCAGGAAACAGTCTGCTTTCATGTGTAGGGGTGTCCAATACATGTGGAATCAACTGCCCCAAATGAAGAAGCCCTATCACTTGTCATGGACTAATCCAAACAGTGGGAAAGGGTGAAGCCTCTGAATATCAACAATGCATCAATGATATAATCATGGGGGCAACAAGGCAGAAGAAGTGTTTGAGAAGGGGAAAATGAGTAATTCAGATTCTTCTGAAAAGTGGTTTGGCCATAAAATAAGCAAGGTCGAGGAACCTGCACAGAACATTAAATTCTTGGTAATAAAACAGCAGAGTGAATGCTGTCATGTGCCTCTGAATGTGGTCAATAAGACAGCAACTATGTCTCCACCAGTTAACAAAAAGGAAACACAAGCTTTCCCAGGCCTTGTGGGATTCTGTGACTTCATCCATGAAAGAACATGAATCAATGATCCTTCTAAATGGTCCAGTCATGCAACTGCTTGTGGGACTAGATTTGTACTTAATTTTCATATGTGTCTCCTAGATTCCCGTCAGGTGCCTGGTAGCTTAAATTGTATAGTGTCAGTAAATGTGCATGTAATTACAAATGCAATGTTTTTGCCCAGCACACTTAAAAACTTCACAGATTCAACCTGTTTCACTGTTATTGGAAATTTCAGATATCCAGAATGTCTAATTTGGCATTCCTTTGTTTTCACATATTTTCATTTTGTGAACCCATAATAATTAGCACAACTGAGCTCCCTTCAGCTTTANTAACAAAAAGGAAACACAAGCTTTCCCAGGCCTTGTGGGATTCTGTGACTTCATCCATGAAAGAACATGAATCAATGATCCTTCTAAATGGTCCAGTCATGCAACTGCTTGTGGGACTAGATTTGTACTTAATTTTCATATGTGTCTCCTAGATTCCCGTCAGGTGCCTGGTAGCTTAAATTGTATAGTGTCAGTAAATGTGCATGTAATTACAAATGCAATGTTTTTGCCCAGCACACTTAAAAACTTCACAGATTCAACCTGTTTCACTGTTATTGGAAATTTCAGATATCCAGAATGTCTAATTTGGCATTCCTTTGTTTTCACATATTTTCATTTTGTGAACCCATAATAATTAGCACAACTGAGCTCCCTTCAGCTTTACATCTCATGGCCAAACAGTCAGAGCTGTACCCCTGTTACTCTGATTTAACGTCAATGCACATGTAATGTATGCAGATTCACTTAAAGGATCAGGACGAGATTAGGCAAAGCAAATAAAATGGAGTATGTAATTAAGAGGAGGTATTAAATGAGACCCTACAGGTATTTTCCATCTCCAACAGCTAAGAGTCACTCCCTTTTTCCCCCCCAATAAGATCTGAGGCAATAAAAAGCCTCCAAAGACCTCACTCTTTCACTAATGTCCAAAATGGTCTTTGTTTGCAAGAAACAACATAGAAAGATATAAAAATAGGTTTAAATTAGCATATTGCCAAATTGGTCTACTGTAACAAGTGCTTTGAAGTCTGGCATGCTGACTGATTCCCCACAGGAAGTTGAGTACTCTGAAAACAATTAAGAACAAAAAAGGGGCGGGGGGGAGGAGAGAAGGAGCAGGTAAGTACAGTAGTTAAATTAAGCAAAGTGAGCCTTGGAATAGTCAAGGGACTAAACAAGCCATCGAATCACTTAATAAGAGCTCTTCTTTACCAGTGGAGATAGAAAACACCAACTGGATTTTTAGAAGCTGAGACATTAAGGCTTGAAAAAACAGAATTACAGAAGTTTAAATTAAATAAATGAAAATTACTTCAGAATACAATAGAAGGTAATAAGGCACCAAAACTGCCAGTAGTTATAGTAGCTAATCCTCTGTTCTAAAATTGATCCTAATGTAAAAGCATTGTGCAATTTAAAAGTAATGAACATAATAATCCCTGCCATTTTACATAATAAATAAATCTTAACTATGTTTCCCGTTAGTAGGAAGCTTTGTGAAATGATGGGTTTGGTTGTTAAAAAAATCCAAATGTTTGTTTCACAAGGATATTATTGTGATGCAGTGGGATATATTTTGAGGGGGAAGGTTAAAATATATTTTATAGGCAGTACTCAGTAAATATAACTATATCTGAAAAAAAAATACAGATGCCACACAGACTTTTCAGATTTTACAATAAGTATTTTATGCTGTGGAATACCTTCTCTATAGCATTCTGTCTTCACCAAAATCAGAAACTGAAAGATGGTTACTATTATAATTAATATTCTGGTAGTGTGCAGGGGAACTACTATAATCAGCAACAGTATCTGTCCCAAAGATCCTGTGAAGCAGATAAACAAACAGGTAAAGGTTTCACCATGAGTTTTTACCAAATAGGCATGAGGTGCAGAGAAGATTAAAGGCTTCCTTCAATTAAGTAGTGAAACTCCAAGTAGCTGATGGTTTCAAAATTAGGTCCCAAATTACTGGTCTAAGGGAACAGAAGGCTGTGGTTCAGCTAGCACCTGAAACTACAC
>VYZS01015423.1:2595-48804 GCA_013400695.1 Neodrepanis coruscans
AAAATGTGTTGTTTCCAGATCTACAGACAAGATTGTGAAACCTTTGGCATGGTAGTGAAGATGCTAATTGATAAAGATCCATCATTAGAGAAGTCCATTCAGTTTGCTCTGCGGCAGAATTTGCATGAAATAGGTGAGCGATGCATTGAAGAACTCAAGCATTTCATTGCTCAGTACGATGCTGCCAATCAAGATCTGTCAGAATCCTTCAAAGACGGCTCATACTAAGGACCAAAATATGCTTTTAGATCCTCTACATTGTATATGCTATAGTACATAAAGCTGCTGTTTGCAGGGAAAGAGAAGATCTTGTCGGAGATATGAACCCAAGGCCTGCGGTCCTTCGCAGTAGCTCAGGTGGCTGTTCCCTTTTTCACTGTGGTCTCTGCAATTGTATTCTTCCTACATGTACTTGTTGACGTAGATTCCTTTTAAAGGATGTTATTTTCAAAAATGCTGTAAAGCAACAAACTATTTTTGAAAACTTTACACAGTTACCTTGGAAAAAATGTTTGGTCTGATGTATGTACACTTATGTTTAGATGCTCATAAGTGTAACTTCAAACATTTTTTTTATTTTTTATTAAAATGGCAAAAAGCAGATCTCATTCCTCAACCTATGCATAAATGTCTGGTTTTCATCTATACTATAGGAAGGGAATTCCTGCAAAATTGGTCACAATTATGATTTCAATGATCTATTTTGATTTAATTTAAAACTTCAGATTAATTTTGAAAATTACTCTAGGGGTTATGTCTAGTCTTTGAATGCTAAAGCAACTCTAACTACTTGATATAAGAAGTGCTGTATTTTTTTATAATTGCAGGTTCTGCAAATGCCTTTTAAATTCTGGTGTTTTCCATATCATGACTCATTACTAGTAAGCAGTATTATGTAGGATGGATTCTATTTTTTGTTACTGTCTATTTTGGCTATGTTTTTGACTACACTGAACAGAATGTAACTGCAGGCAGCCACTGAGCAGGGAAAGATCTGTTTTCCTACTCTTCTCCCCCCTTACACCTTCTCACTACTTTCCATTCATCAGTTTTAACAATAAGGAGGCTGTGTGTAATCTTTATTTCCGACTTCAAGAAGGAGCAGGAATTGGGGTGGCAAAGATGGGCAAGGAAAGCAAGCAGTTGATCCCTAAGGCCCTAAATTCACTATCATTTCAAACCTAGGTGATTCCAGGTAGTGTCTGGCACCACTTTTTAGCTGATAGAGCAACTTTTATTTTGGGAACAGTGACTGAGGAAAATCAAGAGCCTGCCAGTGAAAAATATTTAGGACTCATTTGTGGAATCCTGAATATTTAATACATTTATTAGGGTACTGTTTTTTATGAACAATTTAGGAAAGGGATAATTTGAGTCACAAAAGGTAAGTATAAGCATGATTGTTTTGTCTACATTTGCATTTAGGAACACTGGAAACTCTGTAAAAGGACTAATAACCAAACTCATCATTTCCAGATTTCTTCAGAATGGGGTGCAGAAACATAAATGAAATAATAGTCATTTTGCGTGTACAAAGTACTATATTTATCACAGCATCTTGTACATGCAAATCTTGATATATTAAAAATGCATTGCATCAGATTCCTGAGATGCCTGGTTAGTTCTTATGTCAGTAGGGGTATGATTTTGCAGTTGGCTTTTGTTGGTTTCTAAGAGTTCACATTGCTCAAAGGAGATGACCTACAACTACCCTTGTTGGCACTTGGGATTCTGTGAGCTGCACAGTGAGTGGGAATCAGCTCTTGGATGCTACAGGATGCGAATTTGATGAGGGAGAGAGGGGAAGAGAGGCAACCTGTTGTCACACAGTAGCAAGACCTGACCCACCCTGGTAACAACTTGTTTTACCAAGATTGGTCCTGAACCACAGGCAAACTCTTCTGTGATGCAGAAGCGTAACTACAGTGCTTCACTGTCTACGGGACTGAGAGTCTTTGGGGTGTTACATCAGAGTTTCTGTGTTGGGTTAGAAATGCTAATGAAAAAAATACTGAAATACTGTTTAATATATTTTTGATTAAAAATCTCCATTGTTACTGTACGGTTTGTTAGGAATTTCCTTTGTTAGAAGCCTGATTAAATTTACTATGATAAAAGTATCTGATTTTTCAAGTGCTTTTCTGTAAAGCAAGACCTAAGCTTACAGTCACAGAATCATGAAATATCTCAAGTTGGAAAGGACCTGGAAAGATCATTGCGTACAACTCCCTGCAGAACTTCCTAAAACTAAACCACATGACTAGGAGCATTGTCCAGATGCTCCTTGAACTCTGGCAGGCTTGGGGCCATGACCACGTCCCTGGAAAGCCTGTTCCAGTGACTGACCACCCTCTCAGTGGAGAACATGGATGCTTTTTCTTATATTCAATCTGAACTTCCTCTGATGCAGCTTCATTCCATTTCCTTGTCTCCTGCCACTGGTCACCAGAGAGAAGAGATCAGCAACTCCTCCTCCCCTGCCTTCCTTGAAGTTGTGGGCTACAATGAGATCTCCCCTCAGTCTCCTCCAGGCTGAACAGACCAAGTGAGCTCAGACACTCCTTGGAAGTCTTGCCCTCAAGGCCTTTCACCATTTTGATCACTCTCCTTTGGATGGTCCCTAATAGCTTTATATACTTATTATATTGTGGCACACAAACCTGCACACAACATTGAAGGTAAGGCCACCCCAGTGCAGAGCAGAGCAGGACAATCCCCTCCCTCAACCAACTGGTGATGCTTTGCCTCATTCCCCCAGGACAGAATTGGCCCTCCTGGCTGCCAGGGCACTGCTGACTCGTATTGAACTTGCCCTCAGCCAGGACCCCCAGATCTCTTTCCGCAGAGCTGCTCTCTAGCTTCCAATTTTCCAGTTTGTATGTATAACCAGGACTACTATCCTGTTCCAGGTGGAGAATCTGGCACTTGCTCTTGTTAAATATCATGCAGCTGGTGATTACCCAGCTCGCTAGTTTATTCAGGTATCTCTGCAGGGCCTCTCTACCCTGACGGAATCCACAGCTCCTCTCAATTTAGTATCGTTAGTGAATATTTGATGTACATCGATTCCTCTCTCTATACCATCTATACAAACATCAAAGAGCACTGGCCCTAACATTGAGCTTGTGGAGCCTCACTGGTGACCAGCTGCTAGCCTGAGATAACCCCATTTACTATAATTCTTTGAGCCTGTCAGCCAGTATTCTTGGGTATTTTGTATTAGCTAATAAGTCAGTAAGATCTTTCTAAAGTTTGTTACATTGCCCTTTTCTTAATCTGAGCTTTTTAAAAATTAAATCTTACACATGAACTAAGGAGTCTTTTTAATTTTTTTAAGTGCTATTTCTCTGAGTGTTTTCATTTGCATTTTTAAGTGATAGGTAACTGGTTTTCCATTTAATACTTAGCATTGTGTTCAGTGTTCACCTTTAACCTTTTGTGATGTATGCTTGCTGTTCATGTAAGTAAAATATACTATGCCAGTCCCTTAATTTAAGGAAGAAAGATGGCTTTTAGTCTTGCTTCCTTTAGAACAAGCATGTAGTTCAGATTTATTTCGTATCAGTATACAAAAAAATGGTCTCTGCTCTGGTGGACAGCCTTAGGGGGTTCCTGGAAAGTGGTGGGAAGAGCATCAGTGAAAGGACACATGCTGCATGGAGGACTTTGTCACCTTAAAAGCTCCTGAAAATGAAGTTACTCCTAGCACTTGTTAATTTGAAGATACCCATAAAAAAGGATGTGCAAATTCAGTGAGAAGGGTATGGACATTAAGTGCTATCTGTCAAGGCTGGAATGGTTCTGAATGGTTCTGTAACCTCACTCGGGTGAGCTGGCAGCTTTGAGTGACAATGTAAGCATTAAGGGTGAAAATTAGCAGCAAAACTACTATGAATATGGAAGGATGAAGGCCAGGTATCAGAGAAAGACCAATTCCTTGTGACACTGTTGTCTGTGCAAGATTATTGAGGGTAATGTTTTTTACCCTGGTATTTCTCGCTGTCCTGAAGGTTGTACTGGGTTTGGCTAGGAGGGAGTTAATGTTCTTTATTGTAGCTGATGCAGTTGTGCTGTGCTTCAGGTTTGTGATGGAAACACAAAAAAGTGTTGATAACAGAGGTGTTTTAGCTGCTGCTGAGCAGAGCTTGCACGGAGTCAAGGCCTTTTCTGTCTCCCACCCCACCCTGCCAGCAAGGAGGCTGGTTGTGCACAAGAAGTCAGAGGGAACACAGCTGACCCCAAGTGACCACAGGGATATTCCACACCATACAGCGTCAAGCTCACCACATAAACCTGGGGGTGAGGGCGAGGAGTTTTCCAGGGCTGCTGCTGTTCTGGGGCAGACTGGATAGTAGTTGGCTAGTGATGATGTGGTGGTTTTACCACAAATTCAGTGATTTTGGAGCAGAGACTCTGAGAGAAGTCACAAACACACCCCAAAAATGAAGAAAACACACAAAAATCACAGTTTATTTTGCGCAAACACCAAAACCCGACAAATAAAGTGCAAAACAGACAAACAAATTAAATTTTTCCAGGGCCCGCGTTTGAGGTGAGGACGCTCTGCAGATAGTGCTTGTCTCTCTCTCCCTTTGAGCCCGGCTGAGAGACTCCAGGGTAGTTAGAAGGGAGNTTTTTTATCAATTAAATGGTCTTTAACTCAGCTCATGAGTTTTCTTACTTTTATCTCCCCTGTACCACTGGGGGATAGTGAGTGAGCAGCTGTGTGATGTAGGGGCCTGTTTGGAATATAGGTCCAGTAACACAAACCTCAATTCAGAGTTTTAGTGACTGTATCTGAGTCTTGTGCTGGTCACAGGCACTATATCCCATGCCATTCTCTTCATGTTTGAGGTGGAAGAATCAATTATGAGAAGTATTTCTCATAAGAAGTGGTCAAAAATAATAAACTGTTGATGTCAAGCTGAACAAAATAAAGTTGTAGAGTCATCTTTAAACTTTTTTTTTTTAAAGAAAATAGTATTAAGAAGCAACTGTCCATGTATGGAGAACTTCTGTCGTCTAATGTTACATAAGACACTGCAGTTTGGGAGAGTATGTATGCTGCATCTCAGGAGATGGTATAACATCAGAAGAAATACTGGTGAAGATTTTTCCATGAGCCAGCTACTTGGTTCAACAAAGGACACAGAAGCAGTGGCACAGCATTTTGTTTTGGAGGATCCTGGTTTCCCATTTTTGGAAACACAGACAAGAATGGAAGGTCCTAGTCATTGCTGGAGCATCCTTGGGAAGGTGTTAAGTTGACATGTCTCCTTAAGCCTCACAGGTCCCGTCAGTCTGGTGGCTGTAATATACTTTAGCACAAAAAGCACTTGGCTGCTAGGAAAGCCCATCCTTCCTGAGCCAGGGCAGCAGCCTGCCAGCTGGAAGCATCCCCTGAGGAGCCCATTGGCCTCTGTGCTACGTTGTGGTATTGCTTTGATCAGCTTTTACATACACAAGGCTTGTTTGTACTAGAAAAGTGACTTACATGGTGAGTAGTGCTTCTGGGAGTAAAGGATCTGTTGCTCATTTTACTAGCAAGTAACTGCTAGTCTGATTTAGCCTTTGCAATTTTCTCTTTGGTGTAAGCCGTTACTTATATGCCCACTCCTTACTTCTAACTGCTTTTATTTCCAAACTTCTATATCCTCAAGAAGGGCAAACTCAGGTTTTTGACAGGGTTTTTTTTGGCAAGAAGCATATACTATTTCATTCCTTTCCTTTCTTCAGGTGGTTGGAAAGCCAACACTTTAGCATGTACTATCTTAATTAGTGGATGTCACTGTTAACAAATTTCTGCCCTTTATTTAATAAGTAGAAGAAGTTTTTGTAACTTAAATTAGCTCCTGATACACATCTGAGTTAAAGGCAGTTTTTGAGATTATCTACTACTTTATATAGTTTTTGCCAGCTTGTTTTCTAGAACCACCCTGTATCTCTTTCTTTATGTAGGCGAACTTCAGAAATTATTTTTGGGGAAGGAGGGGGAATAATAATTAAAAAAAAAAAAAAAAGCACATTCACAGGAGTTGCATACTGGTTGTACTGATATATTCCAGGCTTGTGTAGTTTTTACATTTATATAGTTTACATTTTGGTTGACCCATAAATAACACTTGCAAGATTAAGAGGCCCATAGAGCGTATTTACATAGCCCCACCATGCATATAGAGCTTTTAATACCTAGCAGACAAAATTAAGCTGTTTTTTCAACTTAAACCTCCTGACTAAAATACAAGCAATATTTCATCTGTAACACTGCTGTTAAACCCTTAACAAATCTAGTTTGATCTCGTAACAAACTTCTTCAAATTCAGGGATATAAAAATACTCAGATTTTAAAATTTTAACTGTACAATATATACATTAGTATTTGCACTGTTAAATTATGAATACATTTAAGCCTATGAAATACTACATTATAAATATCAATGCTTTTGACTTAGAATTGCAGCTAATACATTTTAAAACCTGGATAATGCATGTGAAAAGACACAATTCTGGAGCCTAATCCTTTAAGCCCTTATGAAAATATTTGTTACGTAAGTAGGTTCATTGACTTAAATGGGGTTACATGCCTGAGCAAAGGACTCCAGCAGTTGTACCTCTCTCACTGCTGAAAGGTGGGTGGCATGAAATTAAAAACATTGGCAGCTAAGTCCAATTCCAGCACCTGAATTAATACCTTCCTTTAAACAGGCACAAAAAAAGCCCAAAACAACCACCTTACAGTTTGTCAAAAAATTGTGGCGGAAAACCCACAGGAGTTAAATGTATAAACCATTTACTGCTGCTTAAGAATATATCAAGGCTTCAAGTGTTTCAGCTCCCACATTCTGATTTTTGCCTCCTTAAGGAGCATTTTCCCAAATAAAAAATAAAAATCCAGTTTTTGTACAGAAACTTGAAAGAGGAAGAGTGAGCATTATCAATGAAGAAAGGACACAGTATAGAGCCTACTTTTTTTTTGGCAGCAAGAGGGAAAAGTCAAAGATCACCCTGTGTTGACATAGCTACAGCACAGGACTGACATTTTTATTTAGTGATCTTCATTGAATCCTGTCTCAGATAATTCAGTGTAAATGAATAGTGAGGATAAAATAAAACATCTAAAAAGAGTCTGTATCAAGAAGTGCAGTAACAGTATTTTGACAGCTGAAACACAGTATGTAAACCTAGCAGTATCTGAGCAGATCATTTGGTGCAGTGACATTTCTGAATGTTACTTGTACAATGTAAACTCTGGCAGGGTTATCATTTACAGTGGTAAAGCATTAAGAACTTTAGCAACTTGCCTAAGTACAATTATTACTATAAAAAGATGTGGTTCAAACTGTAGTTACAGAATTGACTGGTCTTCCCAATTAAGAAATATTAAGAATTAATTAAGAAATAATGCAGTTTTTTCCTTTGTGTCCCCTCTTCTTCTTTGATTTGGTTGTCCTTTGTCCAAACTGAGAAGTAGATAATGCAGTAGTTGGACCAGAAAAATCATCTGTATAGTATGGATATCTCAGTGACCGTGGCTGTGGAATTGGCTGTCCTAGAAAATATCCCTCCTCTTCAGAATCGGATGATGAGGAAGAAGTTGAACACCAGGAGTCATCTTCCTCACCATACAATACAAAAAATTTATCAACCATCTGATTCCTCAGTGCATAGTCAGACCTAGTATGGGCATATTGTCCATACAGCTCTGCATTTTGAATATATGCCTGAAGCTCACGTGAACTTCTATTCTGAATAAATTTTTCATGATCCTGAGGGGAGTAATAACGAAATCTCTCTCTTGAAGAGCACCTTCTTTCTGTAGCCAAGTTAAGTGCATTATCTGAACGAGACTTCCTACTTCTTCTACGACGGTGAGAAGGCCGATTTCCATGCTCTTCAAAATGGTAAACACGCCTCCGAGTCCTTTCACTCATTGGAGGCTGACGTATTTCAAGATTCTCATAACTTCCATTATCAATAACATCATCTGAAAACTTCACTTGCTGTGGTCTAGACTGGGATTTAGATCTTCTCAGTACAGGCATATGCACTGGCTTTTCCTCTGGCAAGACTTTTTCCTGACACAACTCTGAGCTCAGGCTCTTCAAGGACTCTGTGCTCCGGTGGAGCATTGAAGAATTTAGAGTTCCCATGTTGCTCATCTTCTCACAGTCCTCCATTTCCAGTTCTTGGAAAGTTTGCAAAGAATAAAGAGATGGCCGTGGCTTGCCCTCTCCATCCATTGAAGCCCCTGTGGTAGGAATGGAGGAAGGAGGAGAAGGAAAATGAGAAGAATATAAAAGGGACAAGTATTATAACAAAATATACGTTTCTTCTCAACAAAGCAAACCTTATTAGTGTTTTTTGGAACTATCACCAAAATTACTAGCTTCATAGAAGATTAAACTTTATTTTGACTTAAAACATTTAAGTATTAACTCTGATTATGAAAGAATTAACTTACAGGAGGACACCAAGAACAGAAGTTTAATGAGTTTAAAATTTTGAAACACAAATACAGCTACACCTCTAAGAAGAAAGGACTACTTAAAGTTATTCTACAGTCTATGGTTGTTATTTTAAGGCTATAAATATTTCCAGCTGTTGCTATGGCAAAGCCAAGTTTACTGCCTTGCAAAGAAGGGTCCTTACCCTCTAAAAATCATCAGCAGTAAGCTAACCTGGTGTACTCCACATTTGTGCCCACTGACTCTTCATTCCCACAACAGCAGCATCATGTGTCCTGTGACAACCCCAGGAGCAATACCTCTAGTTTATCCTCCTCCCATGCCCCCTGAACCAAGCTCCCCTCCTCAGTTCCTTCATTACTGCTTCGCAAATGCAGACAGCCTATGGTTTTGCCTGAGCTATGTGAGTAGCTCCAGTAATTCAGGTTACAGGAGGGAAGGAATGAAAAAGATGATCAGACAACTTTTAAAATGAGTCTCTTAACTCCCAGGCATGGGTTTTTTTGTAGGGAAATAGGAAAGGAAGGTTAACATGCACTTTATCCCTTTGGGTAACTTAATCACATTTGACAAGGAGGTTCACAAAAGAGGATTATCAGTTTCCCTTTAGTTAATGGAGAAAGATAATCTCATAAACCTAATTTCCTAAGGCTAAGAAGTTTACCATCCTTTTATACTTTCTATGTATTTTTACAAGCAAATCGGGAAATTATCTAAAGTGTTTTGTAGATTATCTTTAGTATTATCCTAATATATAATGCAACTTCTTGTACTTATGAAAAAAATAAATGGTCATTTGCTTAAAATGGTGATTTGTATATAACAAATGTGTAGTTTAAGACCATTCTTACTCTGTTTAACATTACAGATTTTTTTGCTTTAAGCAAAGAGAATTCAAAAGGAATGGAGAAGAATCTAGTATAATTTAAGTAGCAGAAACCTATCTTGTTAAAAGATTATGTGCCTGATAAAAGCTGTTGCCTACTTTACATCTCTTGCTACTAAAATTTTTTAGAAATCACACAAATGAAAAGATCTTTGTTAAAATAATTCAACACATATGCTTTGGTTGACCTCACCATCAAAACCATTCATTTATTTCCCCATTACCTGTTATGTTAGACAATGCCAAGGAATCCATTGAGTCTCGAACACTTTGTTCTTGCTGTTTCAGGTCAGACAAACATTCGAGTGAACCTCCATACCATGGTGCTTGGTTGTGTTTGTATCCTGAAGCCCCATGTTCCATGTCTAGCTCCTGGATTTTCCTGCTGCTGGCCGGGCCTGGGTGGCTGCCATATGCAGAGTCTCCCAAACCATCTTGTGACTGGGCCCAGTACATGTCTGATTGATACTTCTTACTTGCTAGGCTTGGATTTTTTTTTTTCAAGTCCAACTTGCTCTTGACCATGCTATCAGAAATCCAGTGTTCACTTGATCTAATGTCTACTTCAGCAGGCTGCTGGAAAAGGCTTTTATCACCAAACTTTAGAAGAAGTTGAGTCATGTAATCTTCATGTTCAGCCCATTCTTCAGGGTCCTCAGGCATTTCTTGCTCTACTCTTCCTTTCCAGAAGTCTTCATTAACAAAGCTTGCCTCTTCCCTTGAAAGGCTTAAATCATCCAACTTACGAGAAAGAGTATCGTCGGCATTGTCTGAAAGGCCAGGAAATTTGTAATTGAGGGCTGGTGACAAGAGGAGAGACTGACGGCACTGGTCGGCTGACCGGCTGCTCTTTCCCATGCGGACACTCCTCCTGGAATCTCTGGATCGAGCAGACTGAAACGCAGAATCAGAAGAGTCGGAGGCATGAACATCTTCGCCCAAGCTGCAGGTTTTTGAACAATAAATCTGTCCTTGCTTTGGAAGGAAAGGGCAGCCAAGCAAAGAGGTCTTGCACTGAGCACAAGAAAAGCAAGCTTCTGTGGCATGCCAGTGCTGTCCATCATAGGTCATCTGAGCATGGTCAACACCTAGAAAGGGAGAAAAAGCAATGCTTTGGGTTTCTCTAAAAAAAATTACTTGCAGAATTTATACTTCTGGAACATGAAATCTTTTAATAGACTGGCTTTCCATTCATTTCTAAGTTTAATGCTTAAAAAGGACACACTTACCAATATGTTCCCCACAGGTCTCACAGTATTCTGCATAAAGAGATTCAAAGCAGTTGCAGCAGAATGGTCGCCCATCCTTCATGATGTATCTCTGTCCACCCAGGATTGTTTCACACTCGAGGCAACAGAAGTGCTTCATGTGCCAGTGGCGACCTTCAGCTTCTGTACACTCATCAGCAAAAATTATCTTTTCAGAGATAAAAAGTTTATTTTTAGTTAAGTGGCCAAAACCTTACCTTGGGAGTTAGAGCATGTAAAATATCCTAACTCTGCAGTTCACACAATAAATTTGTTTTTATTTTGTTGCCTTTTGAATACAAAGATAGAAACAGCAATCTCCAAGGGAGGGAGGAAGGCAAGAGAGAGACAGAGAGACTACATCTTAAGAAAGAGACTTCTATAAGGATGATATTTTTGAATATTTATAGAGATACTTTTTCTTACTATACAAGCTTTGATTCTAAACACAAATGGGTATGTGCTTTCTAAATACTATCATACTGCTTGTAGTATTGCCAATTTGACAAGAAATTAAATACACCTCAGCCTCCAAAAACATCTATGCAGCAGAGTCCTGACTTCTGAAGTGACTGCATCTGAAGTTAGGAATTTCCCAACTGCAGTTTGTTAGCTGAACAACAGGAGTTTAGATTGGCTGTAAAATGCAAATTATTTACCTCATCACAGGCTGAACATCGAGGTTTGAGGAGTTCAGCATGATGTCTGCCACAGTGAATTTTTCCATCTTGATAGAAGTAGATAAGGTCAACAAGCAGCTCATTGCATGTGAAGCACACAAAACACGAGGGATGCCAGCACACACCAGGCCCAGCTCTCGAGGCAAAAACTGCAACTTCACCACCGTTTACTTTTGTACCACACTAGGAACAAACCCAGAAAGTGAACACACTTCCCATCCCACACTACTAGCTTCTTGCATTTAAACTAATTTAAAACCAAATATGAGGTTTTATTCAAAAATTCTGACAAGAGAGGAAAAAAGAGTATCAGTTTTCGTCTAGACAAACTGTCTCAATGAACCTTTGGTGAATATAAGTATTATTTTATACAAAGTAACATTTTAAGAACATGCCTGGTTTTCATTTGTCATTACTTTAGTATGAGTCAGCATTAGGGAAATACATCAAAGACTCAGTTCGTTCTGAGTGTTTTGGTTAAGCAAGAACTACCTTCCTCCATACAGCTTCGAAAAATCATCTTTTTGTTGTTGTTTTCAGACATAGACAGAGATAAGCCTAAATTTTAATACTGTGATATTGTAGTTTTAGATCATTCAGCCTGGTAGTTGTGGCACCAGTACTATTACCTGTTCACAAACTGCATGCATCACTGCTCTTGAAAGTAGTTTAATAGTGCCTCGGCCAAGTGCTTCCTTTTTGCGCTGAGAACTGAACATCTGCAGTTCCTTCTTTTCTTCTTCACTTAAAGACTGGCAGTATCTCACCTTCCAGTGAAAATACAGGAGAACTTTAGAGACTGAGCCTTTAAGGCAACAGATTAATAAGTACGTGCATACATGCAAGGAATTCATCAGGTATACTGCCAATCATCATTAAACTTTTCCAACTTGCCTTCTCTACAGTCTTAATATTTAGGTAATATGGCATAACACAAATGTAGTACAGAGAGATACTTTGCATTACAGAAAAAAAACAACCATGCTAAACTAAGGGGTTGTTTAGGCAAGAAAAAAGATTTTTAAAAGCCAACTCAAAATCTGCTTCTATACTAAAACAATGGAATGAACTCAAGTCAGCCATAACATTGTCTTTTAGATTTATAGTTAAGTGCCCACAACTGAGTATTGCAGCATACACAAGATCTTAAGTATTGACATCCCCTCCCCTTTCCTTACAAAGAGCTTGTTTGTTATTTCCACTTCTACTCCAAATTATACTGCATAACTGAGATGCAAACCTTTTACTATCACAAAGCATCCTTTTTGTGTGCTACAATGCAATTTCAGGAATTTGTAGGTTCCTGGTAATTGGTGGGTGGCTGCAAACACTATAAAACCAACTTGTGTTAAGTTTATTGCAGTGACACCAGCCTCCCTAACAAGCAGAAGCAGTGTCCTTCCAGACAGCTCTTATCTGCACACAGGCCAAGGGGACAGCTAAACAATGGACTCAGTGTACACACCATGCTGCTTTATAGCTCAGATGCCACTGCAGGCCACAGTTTGGGCTTGTAATAAACACACAGGCAGGTAATTCTCTTTGTAAAAGCTGCCAGGGAGACCCAGCTCTGACGGCAGTCCATCCTAAATTCTGTATTTACCTCATTATCATGGGGTGGCAGCTGATACAGAAGTTGTTTAATCCGGTGTTTCTCTCCAGGACTGTTAACATAAGGGACCTTCTCCTCTGGCAAACAGGCAAAATACAGCTGGACCTGACCAGGAGAAATGCAGAGTTCAGTCCAAGGGACATGCATCACCCAAGTGCTGCCAGTGTCCTTCAGCTACTGTTTTATCTCAGGTCTCATTTATGAAGAAAGAAGGTCATGCTACATTAGACCTGTGACAGGGTTTGTGCTGAAAATGAGAGACCCAAATGAACCAGCTCAGCAAACCTGAATTGTCTCTGATAAAACTAGCACCCAGCTGCTGAATTGCTTTTCTGGAATGTAATTTGAAGTGACAATTAGGGGGGTATCATAAATTATGCACATTTAATGTTCTCATTATTCCCACCCCTTTAGGGCTAGTCAACAACTCTGTGGAAATTCCAAGTTTCCCTCTGCAATTTACCACACAAGGCATGAAGCTTTCCAGAAAACAGCCACTATATAAACAAATTTAATTTGCTCTCTGTATTTTACACATTGTTGAGACAAAAGCTGTTTCATAGTCCCCTGCTGATCAGGTTCACCCAAAGCATCAGCTTTCATTGCTTCCATGTGGGCTTTGGTAAGAAGATGGAAACATCCTTCCCCTGGGAGGAGGCTGGATTCAGCCACATTTCAGTTAGATGCAAATTAACCAGGAAATTTTCATGAGATGAATGTTTTTGTATCGATCTTCACTCTTTTTTTTTCAGAAGAATATTATGACAGGAAAACTGTAATGAACACTAAAACAAAACCCAATGGCAGAAAATATTTTTGTGGAACAAGCTACAGATTTATTGTTTTTCCTATGCAGCTTCCAGCTTGTCACGAGGCCTGGGGCTGTAAATAAGAGCTGACTATTGGCAAAAATATTACTTGCCATCCAGATTTAAATAATGCTTATTACTGTGCAAGACAGATGAAAAACATGCACTAATCAGTCACTTAAGTCAGGAAGCAATCAAAATTATTAAGAGACAGGTTGTACAAAACATGACTTGGTGTTCGTTTAACAAAAATTCAAACAACTGAAGTCTACTATAAGCCCATTTGCTACTGACTGTATTTCAAGAAGCTCTGGAACAAGATAGCATGCAGCAAGAAGTGAAGCTTTAAAGATACTTTATGCTATTTTCTCAAGTTAATTGCACTCTTCTCAAAATAAATAATTCTTCTTGAGAAAAAATCTTTAGGGAGTTTGAGCTAGCTGGGATTACGAGGGTATTTTAGGGCATTTAATTGTTCTGGCAGAATGTTAGCTTGCTGTTTGCCTTAAGGTCTGATTCACCAGGATTCTTATAGATCCTTAAGTAAGTGATAAAAAGAGTTGCCCTAAAAATAGCCCATTATTTGCCATTCCTGCTGACTTGTTATTTTACTCATGATTAAGAAAAGCTCTGCATTGCAAAAAGGAGGCATCTTCTGCACTTTTTTTAACTATGGACTGTATAAGCTTGCCAAGATTGCTCTACCTCCTTTAACACATGTTGCAATGCCACCCTGGCCATTTAACACTGAAGTCTTGAGTTCTGGATATTACTGAATATACAGCTTCAGTACATTTGCAATATCATCAAGTAAATGAATACCATGAGAGACTCAATTTGATCTCCCATAGCAACTTGCTTATAAATCATTTCACTTTTATTTCCATTACCATGATGTTATAAAAAAAAGGGGAATGGGGAGAGGGGAAGGAGCAGCCCAACCAACCCACGACTGTCAGATCCAAACACCATACAAGAAGAATCCTGGCATGAACAAATAATCATACAACTATTAAAACAAGCATAAAATACATTATTACTTGGCACAGTGACAGAACTCTTTCATTTATGTGTGCTATAGTACCATTCCTGTTCTAGATGTCAAACGCCTAATTATTTTAAGAGTCATACAAGAGCAGTAAAGTACTTGGCCAAAGAGCACAATGCCATGAGGGTATGCCATAAGCTTTAATTTAACCCAATAACTTCTTTCGAAGAAAAAGCAAATTTCTGTGCTGCTTTTAGGCTGGACAGTACTCCCTCTGCAGCACATATTTAGTGAAAAACCTTCACTAGGAACTCTTTTTTTTGGAACAAAAGACTACTCAGGGTTGAGGATTTTAAGCTCCCAATACAAAGCCTCATTGGAACAGGAAACAAAGAAAAAAAAAACAAAAAGTGAAAAGTTCTATATTAATTAAAGTTTTGTACGTTACAAGAATTTAATTAGACTTGTAAAGACAGCACATCACTCCCTTAGACAGTCCTTACATGGTTAATTTTTAAAATGCAGAAGCATAGCTGGTACCTGCTCTGGTCTGAGGCCTGGGGGAACCCAGGCATATTCCTCCAAGGCACAGCCAGAGTCATCGTCAGAGGTTGAGCTTCTCTGGCACCCAAAAACGAGGTTATTTGCTTTGGGCTCCATCTCCAATGTAATGAGTGTGAAGCGTTAAATATTTCAGCTGCAGCTCATCAAGCAATTGATCTGGAAAAAGAGATTAATAGAGCTTTAATAGATTTGGACATGCAACAATTAATTATCAGTGTAAATGATCTTAAAACAGTTCAGTCTTCCTTGTGTTGCCCAGAACAAAATTACTGACATTTCATTACAACTTGCTATAAGCAATACAAAAGTGCTTAAAAGAGTTAAAAAAAAAAGTCAAGAAAAAAAATACCCTAGACATGAACTACCATGTTTGGCAACCACAATGTATTTCAGTATTAACACTTGTCATGTTCTACAGTTCCACTGGTTTCACATCACAGTTTATATGTAGGTATATCTAGGAAAGACTCATTGAGCAGATACTAACAACAGGCATGATACAAACTCTTCCTGAAGTCATTACTATCACTAATCTAGTAAAACAAAAGACATGACAACCACTTGTCAAAAACTAAAGAAATTACTGGGGAAAGACAGTTGTGCAAGTAGTATCCTGTTGTTCACAAGATAGGCACAAAGCAGCAAACATCTGCTGAATTCCTCTGAGAACTTTGTTTTAGCTGTATGGGAGCAGCAGGGCGTTGGTCCTGCTAAGTATCTGAAATCCAATTATGCCAGATTAGTCTCTGTAAAATGCATCATGATTGTTCTGTCAATTTAAAACCCTACAGGGTGATGATTCTGTTGATTCATGAAGCCTGCAAAGCTTAACATCAGTGGGATCATTTTGAGTAAAAAAGGGGAAAGAAGGCTCTCACCAAGATCCCCGGCAATCTCCAGTAAAAAGCTTATTAAGATAAATATCTTCCATTAATTCTAACAGAAGTTCTTAGGATATTCAGACAACGAATTTCAATGAAATACAGATAAGCAAAACCACAGAGGATGTGTCCTAACATAACAGACATCCTGACCACTTTGGATAGGAATAACCCTCTATATTTAAAATAGAAAGAGACTTCCTGGTACATACTATATCCCTTGAATTAGTTCCGTTCAGAAACAAAGAATAAGACAAGGGATACAGAACTGTTTCCCTTCTCCACTTACTAGTAGAAGTAAAGTCAAGCATCAGGTATGTTTTTGTTATTGATTGCACAAAACTGAGCTATGAGGAAGGAGGGACAGAGGAATACTGTGATGCAGTTAGGAAATCACTCAAGCAAAGAAAGGTAACAGTGCTCACTGTTGCTGACAGATGGGGATGCTCAGGTTGGCAGTTTGTGTCCTGCATCATCTATATCTGAATAACTCTTAAATAAAAAGTCACTGTATCATTGAGAAGCCCAATTCCTTCCAACATTATCTTAGCAGCAGATGAAATGTTTCCTTTCAGAAAGAGGCAGACATCTGGTTGACAATATTGTGCCACTCACCAACACCTAGGCTGGTATTTCCAATTCTTGCAGCATTGCAATGCAAGAATTTGTGTTTGTCAAATGGTCAGTTTTCAAGAACTGACTCCTGCCCAAAAACCTAGGAATAGAAGGAGCCAGTAGGTGAATCATCTTTGCCAATATTTCATTAACCATCCTGACCTCAACTGCACATCATATGAAGCAGATTTGAAACATAATTTAAGCAAAGAGACAGATTCAGTTCTGGCAATGCCTGGGCACTTAGCAGAGTGTACCCTTGCCTTATTCACACAATGTCCGACACTCACAAGCCCACCAATAACTGAGTAATTGCTTCTTAGTGATTGTTCAAAACCCTCTCTCTGCCAGATCAGAGATTAACTTCTCTGACTTACTTCTCTTGAAAGGCAAGGAAACAATGCAAAATCTGAACGCATGATAACTTGTTAACTTTTCTGAATTTTTTGAACACTGAGGCTACATACCACTTCCACATTGCAAAAAGCAGTGCTGGGCAACATCAGGATTTCAAATATAGCAAAGGTAGTAAGTGTAGGTGTGTTGCTGAACTCCTAAGGAAGACAAGGCACTAGTAAAAGAGAGACCAGGCTGCCTTTCCGCAGGAACTGGTCCTGCCTGGATCTCCTCTGACCCATCCATTTCAGACCTGTCACACACCAGCTCACACTTACAAGAGGAAACCACAGACTCACAGATCCAGTTTCCAGTCATACAGGACAGTTGAAAGTTTGGCTGATAAAGGAAAAACACATCTCACCTCCAACTGTAAAATCCAACTTTAAAATCAGGGTTCTCTTCCCCAGATGAGGTGATTGCAAATGTACAGTGAACTGTGGTTACTCAAAGAACATCATTAACTTTAAAAGAAACACACTCCCATATAGCAAATGTGAAGCCGGCTATAAAATGACTGACAGTACACCACGTATCACATGGCCATGCCACAAATACTCTGGGGTGTTGCTCAGAGCAAGGTTTCTAACCCAGCCTATCTTAACAGCAGGCTTTCTGCAGAACTGTTTTATCAACTGCCTGCTTAGGAATTCTTCTTCCTCTCCTGCTCTCCAAATCAAGTGTGATTTGGTTTGCATTTTAAAACTACAGCGTATTTCCTCCCTACCCCCCAACCGCACTCATCCTTCAAAGTGATCTGTTTAAAATGATTACATCCTAAGGAGGATTCAAATGAATATAAACAACAGCTGAAAAAATTAGTGGTTTCCGAGGAATGAATAGAAAGGTGGCTTTTCTACTCCTGCCATGACACCTACAGAACACAGCAAGGATGTTTTGCTTTGCTTTGCTTTCTTAAAGTCTGTGGAATATTTTGAGGTTTCAGCTCTGTTCAAATACTACTTCTTAAAAAAGGCTTTATAGTCTACAAGGAGGTATTTCATTGGCAGGTTGACAACTATGAATAACATAATTGAATTACACAGCTAAATTCGATTTAAAAAGAAAAGCAATTAATGTGGGGGTTTTTTCCACTGATGAATTAAAATAACCATAAAAGACAAAATCCTTAGAGGCAAAGACAAACTACACTCCTAGTTACAAATCTATAGGTACAAAACATATTGGGATATCAAACTGTTGCTGAAGCCCATATGAAGGTTATCCCCCTGCTAGGATTTCCAGCTCACTGATTGTGTTCCCCCGTGACCAGATAGAAGAGGTCATGATTTGTGAGCACAGTTAGACAAACATCTCCTTATCCATCCCCTGCTGTGTTACCCTGTCCTGAAGGGCAAATTGTTTTAACAACTTTTTTTGTTAGAAGGCTTGTTAACAAGGCTGTAGGGGATACAAGATGCATATCAAACGCTTCCATTTACAATGAAGGCTCAACGAGTTAAGATTAGCATAGCCAGCTCATTCACCTGCTTATTCAATCCCTGGTGCAAGATAACTACATTAGGAGAGGAAGGGTGTAATACAGCAGTAATAAACCACCATAAAGTAATCTATAAATAATTCAAATACTAATTCCAATATGTATTACGCGCATGATCAGGAAGTCTCATTCCCTAGCTATAGTACAAGTAACGTATTTACAGTGAACTCTATAGCTCCATGCCTGGGAAATCTGGATCCAACTGATGATCAGAATCTGTATCAGCATCAGCACCAGCACACATCGTCTTCTTCAGCTGTTGGGTTCATGGAGTAATGAACTACCTAGAGCAGCGGGGGAAAGAATGGAGTCTGTCTAATTTTTCATTCAACCGATCTTTAGAGGAACCCTAGGAGAACTTTATTTCCCTCTCATTAGCCAGGGTACAAGGACCAACAGAAGAGTTAAATGTTTTCCTCCTCTAGCATCCTACTGCAAAGATCGCTTTTCAAACTGGAAATCAGACGATCCTTCTCAGGGTAGTTTCTTTTGACGAGCCACACTGCAAAGACAGGCCACCTCCATAAACAAAAGGAGGAAGCCCCGTGACAAAGCATCGCCCCACGCCAACACATCTGATTTGG
This sequence comes from Neodrepanis coruscans, assembly GCA_013400695.1. NCBI lineage: Eukaryota > Metazoa > Chordata > Aves > Passeriformes > Philepittidae > Neodrepanis > Neodrepanis coruscans. The sequence continues at coordinate 21,824 of VYZS01015423.1, forward strand.
CCGTGTTATCCTTGGCACCGTACAGAGCTGATGGAAACTCAAGAGGCACGCTACAGTACGGCAAGACTAAAACCTTCAGCCGAGGAGGCAGTATTCTCATGGATGCTTCCCCCCCCTCTGTCCTTAGGATGGTGTACAGATTTAGAAAGAAAAAAAATCTTGCGTTTTACAGACTCCCGTTGATTTTTAAATTCTATTTTAAACAGCAGCCAGACTTTACTCCAATGTACACATATACTCAGGTTTCACCCCGTCACCTGTTGGCTCTCGAACAACACCCTTCTTTGTTAGGGCTCACAACCCTCATTTGAGACAAGTTTCCAGAGAAAACACTTGAAGAAAACGTTCAATAAGTCACAAGGCTGGAATTGTAAAAAAATAGGAAAGTAAAATAATTCCGTGCCTAACCCTATGCACCCTTGACAGCCCCGTCGAGCCGCTCACGCTTATCCCGGGAGGAGCCGGGACGGTGCTGTTCTCAGCAGGCAGAGCTCCCTGAAGGAGAGGTGGGTTTTTATCCATCCTGACCAAGTTTCTAAGACGTTACGGAGGGTCAGAGGTACCCCCAGCCCCTTGGGTCCCCACGCTCTGCAGCCGGATGCGCGAAGGCACCAGCATTCAGCGGCTTACCCTGCCCCTCCAGCAAAGCTGCCGCGAGGGACAGCGGATACAAGTAACCGCAAATTACCTCTGTACAGCACCAAAACAGTGGCCGGGGCTGCTGCGGAGCCGGGGAAGGCGGCGCAGGAGAGGCGATGCCAGCTGCAGACCCGACCCCGCGCCCTTCGCGACGGTTTCACATCGAGCCTGGAGCTGCACAGACCCGCACAACCAGACAGGCGCCGGCAGCTCCCCGTGGCCCCCACCCGTCCGTGGCAGGTCCGGAGGAGCGGCCAGCGCCAGGCACGACCCCGCCGAGGGAAGGGGCGGCGGCGGGCTCCTCTAGCCCTGTCCCTGCCGGGCGGCGCCGCCGCTTCCTTTCCCCGTCCCGCCTGATGGGAGCGCAGTGGGAGAGATACCTGCGCCGCCCCACGTCCCCCTCCCCGGGGCGGCAAGCCAGGGAGGAAGCAGCCTCCCGAGCGCTCCTCCCAAAACTCGCCCCAGACCGGCACCGGCAGCGCCTCCCGCCGAGCCCCACGGGGATCCGCCGACTCCCGGCGAACCCCGGCGCCGTGCGCCCCTCACCACTCCTCCGTCAGGCGGCTGGAGGAAACTCTCCCACCAGCGATCTTCGTTCGAAGTGCTGCCCGAGTTGGGGGGAAGGAGTGAGGGAAGGGGGAGTGCCTCCTGCCACCGGCCCCGAGGTAGGAAGGGTCGTCGGCCCCACCGCCTGCTCACCCGAGGGACAGAGCGCCTGTAGAAGCAATAAATTTTGCGCACAGGGCACGACGAACAGCGCTTTTGTTCGTGTTTACGCCTGAAATAGATTTCCCACCCCACCCTGGCCATGCTCCGGCAGCCCCGGGCTGGCTCTCCCCGGCCCGGCCACCAGGACGGGAAGGGCTCAGGTCAGGACAGGAAAACATTTGTTCTAGATCGCTGTGTATGAATAATAAAAATAATAAGCCCAATCTGAAGCCGAGGGCCACAGCGAGCAGCCGTTCATTACGAGCAGCCGTCCGCCACTGCCTTTGGCACACCTCAAGTGGGAAAGAGGCGGCCGAGCCCCAGCTTACGCAGAGAGAAGTAGCACCGGAGCTATCGGGGCGTTTTCTAAGCGGCTGCCAGCCCCTGATTTTACCAGTTCTCTCATCCTCGTAGGCATTAAAAGCCTCGAGAGGTGGGTGGCTCGGCTTCAAAGGCAGGCCGCCGGCTTCCCTCCGGCACTGCCAATGTAACCGTGAACACCGCGGTCAAATTTCCTCTTCTCTCCCGCTCTTTTGTCTCCCTGGGGAAGTCATTATCAAAGGGAATTTATATGCGCTGCATCTCGGGGTCAAAGCACCAACACACACCCCCCACACCCACCCTTTCCGCTGCGACCCAGCCCCCGCGTCGTGTCCCGTCTCCTCCCGAGGTCCCGCGGCCGGGGGCGGCTTATCTGCCCGGGCTCGCCTTGAGACGGGGCAGTTCTCAGACACTTATCGCTTCCCCCAGGAAGCGAATTTGCATGGATTTAAATTCACTCCTCTAAATCCGAATGGTTTTGTCCGCAGGGCGTTGAAGGGAAGCCTGACGGGTACAGGCGCGGTGGCTGCCGCGGGCTGAGGCGCTCACAGCAGCGCTCCTGTGCCCAGCCCTTTCACCCCTCGGTCGGACACACGCGGTCTCAGAGCGGGCCGGGAGAAGCCCAGATCCCTCCTCCCGGCGGGCTGATTCCTTATCGCCAGGAGCTGGCAGACAGGCCGGCTGGCCGACTGACGGACCACGACCAACGCCGGGCTATCTGATCCTACGTGGCACAGCCCATCCTGGGCTAACGAAGCTACAAGCAGCAGATCCCCACCACCACCAGACGAGATATGCCCTGACCTGACCATGAGACCTGTAACCGTGGGTGAATGCAGGAGGCTCCGAGCGGATCCGATCTCCGGGAATCAAAGAAACAGTCTGTGGGTCCTACGGTAGAAAAAACCCTGCTGAAACTCCAAACTAACCAGCTCCCTACCTTCCACACCCCATTTCACTTCCATAAGCAGTTTCGCTGGTTGTACTACCTCCATTCTTAAACAGCTAAGTCGTTTTGGGCTCAGAATTGGTGTATCACTTGGACAAACTAGAGATTTTGTCAGAGCTTTTGTCAGTGGTGGCTTTACGAGACCAAGATTGTTCCTATTCTGTTTGTTGGACTGAGCAGACCCCATCTGGCGGCCAGCTGAACATCTGCCAACTCCATTCATCATTAATCAAAAATGGAAATGTCAGGAATAATGTTTATTCTTCCCCACTACACGACTGAATAAATACCAACAATTTGCATATATTTTCTACTCCTTTTCCAGAGATGCTTGACCTTTTCTCAGTGCCTCCCCACACCAAGGGCTCAACACCTCTGCACAGCACATGTCAAAAATGAGAATCTCCTCGGGGAACTTCTGCAGCACAACCAACTCAATGACTGCAGATAAGTTTGCAAAGTTTCCTGACCAAGAGATTACTGAAGTCAAAGAAGAGATATTCACTTACTTTCCTGGTCAAACTGCCCCCCCGTTTTGTTAACGCTTTCCTTGACATTGAAGTGTCAGAGGGCATACAGAGATAGTTGGCAGCATGGCTTTTTTTTCCCTGGACTTTTCTGGCTTAAGCACTGAAACTACCGTGTTGTTCTGGACAACGCATTTACAGATTATAAGGCCCAAACCAACCATTGTGATCTTCTAGTCTGAACTAAGATATTCCTACAATTGCCGTCTGCATGAACAAAACATTTGATCTTGATTCAAAAGTACCAACAATGAAAAACCCACTATAACTCCTGTTAAGTCCACTACACGCCTCGTTAAATTATCTCAAATAGTCAATTTGTGGTCAAATAATCAATTGTATGGTACACTTGAATGTTAGGCTAAAGAACCAGCTATCATAACTCCCCTTAGCCATTTGCAAATTGTGAAAATCATTCCTGAACCATCTCCTGATTCAAGTTGCTTCCACAAGAACAAACATATTGCTATGATTTTTCTTTTTTCTTTTTTTTTTACACAAGAAATATGACAGCATGCATACTTGTTATGTGAAGCATAAATTATGCTACAGAAGTTGCCTAAAAAAAAAAAAAGACACTAAAAAGACAGGCACAAACCAACTTACCCTTTATAGCACATACCACATTCTTGACTGAGTTTGGGTAGAGCTGATCCTTCAAACCACTAAATGCTTCATGGGACCTGTAATGGATACGGAATATTTTGTCCTAAGGTATCAGCAAAAATTTAGTCTAGGTAACAATTTTGCTGAGTTGTCAGTGTGGTTTCTCAGTTTCAAACTATCCAGAACAGGGAACGTCTCCTGAGATAACCTGGTAATTGCTACCTTTGTTGGCAGTCACAGAGGAGAGACTAAGGAGCAGAAAACGAACTAACCTCTTGTGCTTCAGAGGCAGCTTCCCCAGGTAGGACAGTGGCTTTACATCCATCTCTCAAGCCTGATTAGTTCTGTGGATAAACAGAGGATTTCACCCTCTGCATCAACACCCTTTAATGATCACCACCTCCATCCCAACAGTTTTAATTAAATATAATCTCATCTGTTCATTTAAAATAAAAAGTTGCAAGTCAGCTCTGAAAGGTAAAAAGCATGAAGTAAGGTGGATGGAAGCTAGAACAACAAGAAGATCTCAGTAACAATTCTTTCTGAGAAGTCAACGAGAAAACTCTACAAAATAAACCATGTTTCATGTTTTGAAATAAAATGAACTAGGAAAGGTTTTCCATATATGTGACAGCACAGGAGGAGCCCATGGAGCCAAAATTACAAGTGTTCCTGAGGTGGTGGTTATGCACAAAGCAAAGCCAATGTCTGATGCAGGCAGGTAGGTATGCCCTTCAGGAATTTTAGGGAGGGTGACTCGACCATGTATGGTCCTGCCCACAGGTAACAGCATAGGGACTTCTAGGATGCATTTACAGTAAGTCCTTTCTATCTTCAGTGGACCTAGGTTTATGCTCCAAGGGAGTGAAAGAGACCAGGATTAGGGAAGCAGTTTCACCATGATCTGAGATGATCTACTGGAAAACCCAATCCAGTGAAAAATGCTGGTTTAATTCACTAGAACTGCAAGTGTTAGCACAATTTAAAACCATGACAGACTCCTGTGAGGCTTGACTGTTGCGGCACTGCAGGCTCAGCTGCCAGCCTTGCTCCCTCTCTCTTCAGGGAAAACTGGCTGGCTGTTTACATAAACTTGCTTAGCTGGTGTATAAAACAGCCTGACCTCCAGGACCTCTTTACATTTAACTGTATTTGCTTTAGTGTGTTCAGAAACCACTGTGGACATCCACCTGCATTTCAAGATACTTGGAATGTCTTGTCAAACCCAGCCCCAGATTTCTTCTCACGGGATAAGGATATGAGTGTGGAAGTATGCTAAGGCCTAAAGATGAGGCTTTAACATTTTCCCACAGTATGCCATCATAGGTGGAAACAGTATGCACAGTGTTATCATTTTATATCACAATCACTAGCAAACACCTGACACACTGGATGTCTTTGAAGCAAAGCTCAAGCCTTGAAGGACCTCAGTGGGCCACCAGCCCAAGGCCACCCCTCTCTGTGCTACTTCATGCCTACAGTCATAGATGAAACCACTCCATGTTCACCACTGCTTGCTCCTGCCCACTCAAAGTGGAAAGCTTGGTACCAACACTCGATCACCATGTGCTGCTGGGAGCAGAGGCAAATCAGTGCTGTTACCAACATACCGGGACCTCTCCATTGTGCTGCTGACTCGTGTGTTCCTGTATTTTCTTTCTTGAGACTGCAGAAAAAGGGCATGGAGGCAGCATCTTTTGAGTTCTGATGGCTCCAAAATTGGAATCTTTGCCAATTTTTAAATAATATTTAAAAATAGCATTTTAAATCCAGAGAAAAACAGTTCTGTAGGAGACGTAGTAGTAAAACAAAAGAGATGATATGCATTAGAGGAGGAGAGATACAGGGATGAAAAGGAAGTATGCATGTGAAATGCAACAAGTTAAAAAAATTAAAGTAAGATTATTTTTGCCCAGCAAGGGTTTCTGATTGAGTGAGATTCCAGTCTCCTCTTTGCTGCATTGCCTGTGATCCTAACAGCCTGCCCTGTGCTTGCCTCAGTGTCGATGCAGAAGAGACACTGCCACAAACAACTTTATAAGTCAATACATCTAATGGAAATATTAACATCAGTTAAAAAATCCGGAGACAACCAAGTAGTACTAGACAAATAATTAATAATAATATAAAAGCTCATTTTTATTTTCACCTGCCAATGGTACGTAGATCTGCTGAGGCATCAAGCAATCAAGGCATCAAGGAGAGAAACAGTGCCTACAGCTTACTACAGAGAGCTACACCAGCTACAGATGGCCTGAGGACTGACTGGCATCAGCTACTGTGTCTTGGGAATGCTTGACTAAGAGAGGTTTATTTTATTTCCTTTCCTTAATTCTCTCAAAGTTGAAGACCAACACACCTTCTAAAACCACGATCCTACTTTGCTTCAGCAGCAAGGAATTAAAATTTCATTAAAATGCCCTTCCTTGTCAGATCGGGCTAGGACTTGCTCCTGAACAAACAGGCCTGTTGCTGTATTTGGAAACTCTTAACCCCACAGGTTCTTCTGAAGACAGTACTCTTGATTTTATCATAATTGGCTCTACACAGACCACAGTCATACAGGGCCGAGGTAACTGCCCAGATACCCACAATACTGCCACAACCACCAGCCCATGGGTGCGAGTGAGGCTTCCCTACCCACATTGACACCCTCTGTTGATCAGTGCCCTGTTCCCAGGCTGCACAAAGCACGGCAAAGTATGTTGCAACAACATGTGCCTGTAACACTTTGCCAGTAGCAGAGGCTGAGGAAGGGTGGAATCTCTGCCTGGGTTTTTTAATAACACCCCAGCACAAACACCATTATGCAATGGGGAAGGTGTTGCAGAGCTGGTGCTAATGCACTGTTTGCTTATTGAGGGAATTTCAGTCAAGTATTGTGCCAAAGCCTGTGCAGATGGTGAATGATGTCACTTTTATCCATGTCAAGCCCTGCTCCCAGTCCTTGCCTCTGAAGAACTTACAATTTATCTAAATTGGTTTGGAAATTCATTTAGATTACAAAAGGAAATGGTGTGAACTCTGTGGATCTTCTATTGTGGACAACATTCATATACACACACCAAGGGACAGGAGCGAGGCATCCATGTAAAGAAAGTATTAATAATAATGAATACTATAGTAATATTATAAACTAATAATTCAAACAAATATTTGAACTAGTATTTCAATCTCTTTTGAGTACAGTTTTGTTGCACAAGTGATGCGCCAGTTACACTCAGTCTTGCCTGTCGCTGGCAATACTTTTCAATAGCCTGAACTCAGAAAAAACCCAAGTGATTGAGTTTAAGCAGTTTATCCAAGGAAAACAAACTCAGTTTTAAGCCAAAGATGAGATATGCAAAGGTTTGTGGTAACCTCCTCTTGCTTAAAATCTTCAGGAGGGAAATCCAGCAGCCAGTGAAACAGGTACCCTGCACAGTTCTATGCTGCCATTTTCCACAAGCTATATGCACAGCACATTACAAATACAGGGGAGAAAATAATGCTTAGATTAACTATTAGTTTATTTTACCAAATCATTCTCATGGGTCAAACTCAGGATAGAAAGTGATGCAAGAAGGATGTAAAAATGTCAGGTGGATAACGAGATGCATTACACCTTTATTAGCTGTCCTTAGTATGGCAGCTGCACGAGAGACTACCTGACAGATGAGCTGTCAAGACTGAAGGCCACAAAGCTCTACCAAAAGGCATCACCAAAACTTAAGTATGTCAGTATTTTGCATAGGAAGATCAATGGCTAAATAATTATCTGAGCCAGGTGAGCCTGGGAACAGTGCTCTCACTTCTTGCTCAGAAAAAAAACAACCCTTCCTCAAAGCTGAGCAGGCTTCTACCTTACCAGAGGATCACTGCTCTTCTATCCCGCCAGCTCCTGCTGGCACTACTGTTAATGTAGTTTTCTTGATTTGTGTAAGGTTTCTTTTTCTTCACACTTAAGAAGGCTTGCCATGGGTTAGACAGCATCCAAATGACACCCTGACTTCAGACATTAACACATGGTTTTGAAATGTGTTCCCATATTTTGTTACTGCCTTAAAAAATGATACTCAAATCTCCTCCTTCCCCTTCTTTTTCTCTCCAACCCCAAAACAAAATTAAAAAATTGGAAGAAAAAAAGAGAAATAAGAAAAAGTCCTTCATCTAACTGAAGTTCCTTCAATGACAGCCATGAAGGTTCCGCCCTCGCTCCCTTATCTTTCTTAAATGCACTGTAAACCTTCATATGCTGGCGTTTTGCAAAAAAAAATTCCCAATGTCTTGTTTCCCAGTGGAAGCACTGTAATGTAATCCATTAGTCCAAAATGGGCACCAAACCAGCTCCCATTTACATGCCTGGGCAAATAAAAATAAATATTAAGGGGGTTTTGCCCTTAGATTAATATTGGTGAAGTGCAGTTTGTACTAACTGTGTATGACCAAATAAGATATGAGGTAAACATGCATGGCTGAAGCTTGCTGTTTCTTTTCCTAGGAGAGGGATGATGAAGCATGTTTTTTTTTGAAACGCAAAGAGGCTTTCTGCTTAACAGAGTGAGGAATGGTGATTTGGATTTACTTCCCCAGCTTCACCCCCTGTCCTTTTCCTTCTTTCTTTTTTAAATTTTTTGTTCCTTTTTTTTTTCCCTCTAAGCATGAGTAGTTTTTCTTTAGTTTCTTAGTTTCTTTAGTTTTTTCTTAGTTTCTTCTTCTCTGGTCTAGCTTACAGAACTGGTTTATTGCAGAATGAGTTGAGCGCAGTTGTATTAGGAATGGGATGGGAAAAAAAGATGAGAGGGATGGTCCCACTCCTGGTCAGCAGCTAGCTATAATAACTACACTGACACATCAAAGCCACATCAAAAGGCAGTCAGGGAAGACTTCACTTCTTTCAGTTACGTGCCAAGTACCCTTGGGATTACAGACACTCAGGTATGAACTGAGGAGAAAGATTAGGCAAGAAGTGCTAGATCAATAAAAACCTCAGACTTAGTAGAGTCACCATCCATAGGCATTTGAAAGGATAAGGAATTGGCCAGACAGTGGCACTCAGAGGTCAACAGCTCAACATGCCCCATCCCTGGGAGCATTCAAGGCCAGGTTGGATGGAGCTTTGATCAACCTGTTTCAATGTAAGGTATCCCTGCCCATGGCATGGGTGCTGGAACTAGATGATCTTCAAGGTCCCTTATAACCCAAACCATTTCATTATTCTATAATGATACTGAGAAAAAGTATTCCCTTCACCACAGAGCTAGATGCTGAGGATCGGGTGGTTGGAAAGATGAAAGAGCTCCTTTTCTTCTCTTCATCTCCACTGCACTTGAACTGAAGGGCCAAGTGGGTAGACAGTGTCTGTTCAAGACGTGAGTTATATCTGTTCAGTAGGATAAAACTGAAGATTAGTTAAACAAATATTCAAATAGAAATCCAGTTAATTATGTTTCTTAGCTAGCAGCCATTATCCTTTCCACACCAATTGGCAAGATAATTAATTGTAACTACAAAAGGGAAAATCAGTTTAAATCTCCTACATATCAAGCTTCATCTCAACACCAACATGACATTACTATAGAAAATTCTGGAGTGTTCAATACATACGTATATTCTTAATTGTATTTACAGAAATGTTTGCAGACTCTTAATAATATATAAAGATATTTTAGGAGTAAAATACTTTTGATTATTCATAGTACTGAAAATCTTTATGTATGAAGCAAATAGTACACATGAGATTGTTTTAAGAACACTCAACTGATACCCTTGACATGAGTGACCTTTGTACAAGCATCCATTGATCCTTAAGTCCTCACGATACTGTCAGCTGCTGAAACAGCAACTGTTTGACAATACCTGACACCTGATACTCAGCTGACAGACTCCGAGCTTTAAGCTACACCCACCTGGGCTTGCCAGCGTGTCCCAGTTTTTCTTAGTAGCTTGCTCAGCAGCTCCTTCAGATGCATAGCCTTGAAGTAATAATGTCTAGCTCTGAAAGAGTACTAAATGGAAGCAATCTGTGGCCATAGACAACATATGCTTCTAGAATAGACAGCTTCCACCCCCATTTTTTTAGCATACATTTACATTCAGCCAGTATGAAGTGAACCATTTTAAAATTGCTATGAGTTCCAACTTCAGAGGCTGAGATAATCTACTCAAGCCTTTTGCACAAAGATAGTTCAATACTCATTTCTAAAATTCTGCAGTTTCTAAGGATAAAGTTCAATCACTTTCAGCATGAGACAGCAGAAAAACATCCAACCTTTCCATTACAGGATGTTTCATTACCTTTAAACAGGTTCTGAAGACATATATTTGAGATAGCAACATGAACTCATGGCAAATCCCTAAATTTAGACAAGCCAGGTTTTGTTAAATAAAACCTATAAATACCAGAACTGCTTGATACAACTTCAGATATTTCTGATGAGATTTGTCAAGGCATGGCATTTTTAGAGGTCTGAAAAATGACAATAGTAACATACAGAGTCTATGAAAAAGTCCGGAGAATACTCATGTATGCTTAGAATAAGTTCAAATTTTCAACGATTTAGTCCCTTCAGACTTGCATATTTTACTGACTTGCTTTCTTGACTACAGCAAATATTGCTAGGGCAAAATTAACTCTCAGACAACCAGTAAGCAGGGGAAAGATAAGAATAATTGTTTCACAACTGCCATATACAGATGACTCTCCATCTTAATGCAATCTTTGGATGTTTGTGTTAACACACACATCCCTCCCTCCTCAGTCATCATCTACTTTCTCTTCACTGGTACTCCTTTATAATGCTCCTTTTCAGATAAGCAGAAGTAATGAGCCAGTGAAAATTATATTGTTATTGTAAATGAAATTGATTGACAGGTGATCTGGACGTTAATTCCACATGATAACAAGAATCCAAGTCTTCTAAAGGTACTCTGAACCCTTCCACTGTGCAAATTTTAAAGCAAGAATCACTTTTTCCAAGAAGGAGCAGGGTGGCAATTTGAGAAAGAATCACTTTTTAGATTTGGATGATTCGCTTTCATTAGCAGATATCTCATATACACCTCCAGACTGCTGCCTAAGCTCCAAGAAAGAGGACCTTAATAGATTACTAATGGGCTCATCAAAGAAAAGAGATAAAAGGTTTGAAAGTTTATATAGTTAAATTAGCTACAGTTTTATTACGAAACGGTTGAACTAAGAATGGAGAATCCTGACCTTGTTTTGAGCACTGCTACTGTTCTCTCAACCAATCTGTTGCCATTACGGCAAGTTGGATTACAATGTCCTTCCTCAATCAACTCCTGGTGTACTGGTCAGACAATACCTAAAATTTTACAAGACTTAATTACCATGCAAAGGTCCAAAGAGGCGCCTGCTCAGTGTGAGTAAAACCTGGTCTCACAGATTTTTATGAGAATTTTATTCTCACAGAATTTTGTAGTTTGCACAACATTAAACTACAGAAAATAAGGGACGCCCATATAAACCCAGACTAGCTCTGAGTTGGGACTACAGAGCTTCAAGTGTTGCTCGGCTTCCTCTTCTAAATTAGGTAAAGGCTGGACTTACATAATCCCTACTCATCACACCAGGAGGACTTCTTTTGGAGAAATCTGCATAGTCAAAACTAATGTGTAAAGTAGGGTGAGAAGCATGCACTTGGCACTACTTAGCAAGCCCAAGTAGATGATTACTTGCTAAAATTTCAGGTAGATCAACTTCTGCTTGATACCATTAGACTATGTCACTGTGACTGATTGATTCTTCAAGACATGAATAATCAAGTGGCATCAGCTGTGCCACTGGGATGACACAACCGTGAGGGGAATAACTGACTTCAGGAAAGAGGCAAAGGAAGAAAGCCAGGGGAAATGGAAGAGGGCAGTTAGTACTCTACAGCTTAGATGCTAAATTAAGACCTCTGTACCTAATTATGACCTTATTACTCAGCTGCCATAACTGCAAGGACAGGTTGCCTCTTGATTTCTCTAATCTACATAAGACAGTGAAGCAAATGGAAAAAGGTCAAAAAAATTCAAGTAATAAGCCGATCTTCTCAGCAGTGGATTTACACCATACAATGAAAATGACTGAGGTAAGTTTAAGAGGTGCAATTATCCATAGCTTTTCCCCATCAATCCTGGTAATGCTCTCAATGAGATTTTAAGAGCATACATATTTCAACTTTGTGAAGTTAATAACTTCACAAGAGACAAACAATGGAACAAGACATTCCCAGTTTGTACTATCAACAAATAATACTGGAAAGCAAGTTTTTGGATCCAGCTATTACCTCTAATTACACCCATTTCTATGAATAAATGAAAACTAGTTTGCATTTTCCCCCTGATCATTAGCCTCATCTACGGAAGTGTTACGAGGCCAGTTTATCTATTAGTGTGAATTAAGCGATACCCTGCTGGGTGCAGGACTGTTCAGACATGCTGACTGCGGAGCAGCTGTTCTCCTCCTTTGGTATTGAATGTTGATTAGCATCATAGCACATGACACAATGCAGGGCATATTGGGTGTCACACTATGGCATACAACGTTTAATGAGAACCCAAAGCAAATCTCATCATTTAGAAAGCTGGTCTCTGCTCTGAACACCAAGGCAGTAAGTAAGTACATGGTCTGTCTTGAGAAAGACTGAATCCCTCAAAACAGTGAGCATTTGTTTGGGGACTATGCTGGCTACCTGAGGCAGAGCTGCACATTTTCTTAGTTATCCCAAGTTATCCAAGCAGTAGCAAGCGTACCTACTGCCAAATAATAATATTTTGTCGCATTTTCCAGGAAGATACTTGTGTATTACCCTTGAATTCTGATCTATGAGACTGAATGAAGCTTCTGTATCATTAGGCCCTTGCAGAACATTTAAAGAAAGATATGGCAGCTATGATCCATATTTGAGGAGTTTAGTTTGTATAGGACACTCATTTTCGAAGTATAGTATCACCGTCCTGTGATTACAACACATCACCACCATTCTTTGTCAGCTTTCCTCATCTGAAAGGCCGATACTGCCCTTTTCTTGCAAAGATTCATTACATATTTAAATGCTACTTTGACAATAATGTAAAAATAGTGCATCATTATATTGTCATTTTGCTACTTTTATTCTGGGAAAGGAGGGAAAGAATGGAGGGAAAGAAAAGGTTTTCACAACAGAGGAGAAATTAATGTGACTGTTCAAATTTATGGAGAAACTCTGGTTATTTTTTAAGAAAACATGCTTCATGATAAGGAATAATGATGCAAGAATGCTGAAAGCACTACTGCCTCAAATCACCCACAAAGCAGCATCCACAAAATACTGACAAAAAATAGCTTGTTTTGTTCTAAATGATTAGAATTTGATTACTAGAAGGTTTCATCATGTGCATCTTTTCTCTAGAAGACCAATGCAGCAACAGAATCCGCTTTCCCAGCGAACATGTTTTGCTCTGCATGGCTCTCTCTTGCTCTTGGGCACTGATGTAAGCACAACAGGAGAATCCCTCTGGGAAGTGCACACCAAGTTCAGTCACTGGATTTTATCTAATTACTGTCATAGTTGTATATCAGTTTCAAAGAGCAGAGCTAGAACCCTCATATGAGAGGTGTTAGAAGAAACCGGACATCATTAATCAGAATTAGGAACAAATATAAACCAATCCACTGCTTATTCTGTGCTATTCACAATACAGTAATTTTGTAGCAGAACATCACAGAATTTACAACTACTCTAAAAGAAACAGGAAAAAAAAGAATCACAGAAGGTCTCCAAATTGCATGCTCTCCCCTTTCTTTTCCTCCCACAGTTCTAAGGCACAAAGACATTTTTCAGATCTGGTAGAGAGAGATACCACTTCAGAGGCTGGGCTTTGTATTAAAAAGGGTCTCATCTTTTAAACTGCGAATAGACTTAGGTTATGCCAGAGGTCTTTATAAAGTAGTTCGTGTTTTTGATGGCATCAGCCTCCATCCCCATGAGCAAAATGAGACTCTGTGCTGGAATGCTTCAGTAGAGAGTTGGAGATGATGCTATCTCTTCAACAGTATTGTAAGGCAGCAGCGCCAAACTTTATTTTCTGGACAGATCACTGGTCTCATTTTGGTCTTAGAAAGGCTACCCATCATAGCACCTCCTCAACCTTGTTCTTCTTTTTACACTTCTCATGTACTGCAGATGAGAATAATCTAACTGCATATCTATTTTGTAGCTGCAGAGTGGTGTTCTGGGGCCTCCTGGCCCACTGTCTCCAAAAATGAAGCCCCCAGAGCAGACTGGGTAAACAAGTCCCACTGAGCACTTCTGCTAGAGGACGAACCAGAGGGCCTTCAGCCCCCAGCTCAGGAGAGAACTCACATCAGAACATGGCTTGGGAGGACCAGCGAGACATGAGCCATGCGCTTCCGGTCCAGTTGCAGCCTGTGCAGTGTCAAATCCCTCCAGTATCCCAAATACTGGCACTTAGAGCACCTCAGCCCTCCTTTAACAGAAAGGGCACTCCAACCATCTCTGCACTAGTAAGCAGAATGGGAACAGGGCATAAGTGCAAGCACCAGCCTGCAGCCACTCACACCCTTTCACTGGTGGTATGCTCCATGGCCTAGTTTTGAGTATCTAGCACTACTGGACATAGTGAGTGGGATGCAGATAAGGCCATGAACCATTCCCACCAGGTGTGTCAGAAAAGGATTGGGCTTGGATTTCTCCGTTCTCCCTCCACAGTCCTCCAGTGCTAGCTCCAAGAGCCTTTGAATACTCAGCCATTGCTTTCATGTAGTACCCCAACACATGCAATACACACTCAGCTCCCAGATGAATATTTTGGATATGCTGAATGTAAAAAAACACAATCCACCACAGATCAGTGTCCCTGAGAAGGGCTCATGTATGGTGCAGTGCACAGTTCAGGGCAACTATGGTTAAAATGTGGAATAGCAGAATAACTGCTGGCTTCCCTCGAATTTTATGTTTCCATAACTTTCCTTAGACTAACAGAATCATTTAGATTAGAAAATACTTCTAAAAACATCAACTTAACACTGCCAAAGTTCACCACTAAACCATGTCCCCAACTGCTGCATCTACAAAAAAATCTGAACTATGATTTACTCCAGACTGAGTGCTGAAAGTAGTTACAAACTTCAGTGCAAAACATCTACGTTTCTGACTTTCAGAAACTCTTCCATTAGTTGGAAACTTTTTGATAGAACCTAATTTTTAATAAAAATAGCTTTCAGTTACATTTGAGAAGCAAATGCAGAGAGACCATTGCTACTAGACTGGAAACTAAATTAGAGACATTTGAAACTCCTTTTTGGAGTTAGAATGATTTTTTTTTATGCATCTTACAGTTATAAATGAGCTCTAGTTTACAGTAAATGCAAAGAAGCAAAGGAACTTTCAATGCCATTCACACAGACATTAATTTCAGAAGATACTACTGTTTTCAATCATGTTTAACACTGTTAATTTTTTCTCATTATCAGCAAAACAAAATAAGTACATGCTGAGGATAAGAAAACAGCTTTGTTTATCTTCAAAATCATGTGTATACCAGAACTAAAGCATGTATTTGCCATATGTCAGCCCCTACCTCCCTTCTTTAAATTACAAACTCATTAATATAGTACAGCAGTGCTATACCGTTAGCAAGGAATAAAGCACATTTTAAAGAGCAATTAAATGGTATAAAACTACTTGGAGAGAAAGGTTTTCTACTGCAGGAGTGTCTTAGGGAGACCAAAGGAGAAACCTGACACGAAGGAATGTCAGCCTGAACTTGATTAATTTGTTCTCAAAGCAGTGTGTCCTGTCCCCCACTGCAATGGCAGCAGCTTCCCACATCACTTCACTATACTCTCTCCCTTACAGCTTTCTTCCGATCTGCAGGTCATCCATGACATGGATTTGTTCAATTCACAAGTCATCTCTTCTCTGTTATTGTCTCAAACTTCACAAATCAAACCATCTGTACTGGATGCATAGCCTGCCAGAGATAGGACTGCAGGACTGCCAAACAGATTGCACGGGCTGAATACACAACATCCTGGTTCAGAACATGAAGAGCTGACTCAAACACTGTTACACACAACAGCAGCCCTTCCACAAGACCCATGCTGTGCTTTCCTGGAATGTTCATACTCAAAATATCTACAGGGCTCAAAGCCAGGTCAAATCTTAATTTTAGTTTCCTTCTCTTTGCTTTTTTGGTACTGAGATTTGAGACAAGAAGTCTAATGGTTCAATTTTAGAGCTTAGAAAGAAAAGCCTTGAAAAGCTTGATCCCCATTTTAAATGAAAGCAGATTGTCACCCTTTGGAAGGGGAAGAAGCTTAATGCTTAACAGTCCTTTGCATGCAAACATTGTTATGTTGTCGAAACAAATGTTATCTTTTTAGAGACAAATGCATCTGTGAAGTTTAGTGTAGAAGAGATAATTTATTTCTACAGTAAAATGAAAACATAAGTTTGCCAAATTCACTTGTTTTCTTTTTTTTTTTTAAAAAAAAAAAGAGGGAACGGTGAAAAAAACCATTATATCTGTCCTACAAAGATGCTTAGAGTATCCTCAAAACTCCTCTCTTTTCCCTTGAGAGTTAGGATGCTCAGAAAGTTTGGCTCTTAAATCAACATAGATTTGTTATTTAGGTTATATTGTCATTGCTTCCTTTCTGTTTTGTGAGAGCATGGCATGGCTATTCCTTTCAAGCCTGGAAGCAGCATCTTTAGACTGTGAACATTACATTACCCACACGCCTACCAGACTAGAGAGAAAACACCTTTGCAGAAAGCCTGACAACTCTGAAACATGCTACAATAAAAAGCAAGACCTGATAAAAATTCCATTACTTGCTTATCTGTAGAGATTCTTCCCAGTTCAAAGGGTCAATTTCCCAGCAGGGCACCAGTGCTTATCAGCTAGCTCCGCTGAGCCTTTCAATTGCAAAGAGAAGTGTTGCCTCCAACTGGCATGACAATGGCACTATTAAACAGGCACTTCAAAGATACAGATGTTGTAAATGCTTTGGTTTTGCCAAGTTCTCTATTTCATTACTACCCAACAGACTTTTACATGCAGAGGTATTTGTCTTAACTGGACAAATGAAAAGCAGATAATAAAGTAAATCGTGTGAAATGCTGCAAATCCATTATGTGCCTCTACTTCCAAAGCAGGTCCCTTGTTTTCCTGTGTACAGAGTAGCCCATGCCCGGCCAAGAGAGAAACAAAGCTACTATAGTACCAGATTCAACAAACCTGGTGTAGCAGCCAAGGCCCATTAGGACTTGCTCATTTCCCACAAACCTGCAACCCCGCTTTCCACAAAAGAAAACATGCAAACAGTAGTACTACTGAGGAGGAGTTATACAAGTGGACAATTGGAAGAGTAGATCGTCCAACACACCAGCCTGGATTCATTTTAAGCTGGCTGCATAGGCAGGAGAGTCGGTACTCCCTTGGATGATTAAAGAGACACTGGGTTTGTTCATTAGCTTGTGATATGGAATCAAGGTGAGTAGATTGGGCACAGACAGCATATATCAACTGGCTGTTCTCCAATTATTACATGATCATGTGATATAAATCACACATGTTAAGGTGCATATGTATATTTCCCACATCTGCCAGTTTGCATTTGCACTGGATGCATGTACCTTTATCTAGATTTTAGATGACTTGCCTCAGACCTTGCCCGGTATTTGATCTGTGACCTTCCTTCACACATAAACCATATGTTTTAAGTAAAGTTCTTTTGCCCTGAGCACAACAAGTTTGCACATCATTCATCTTTTAAAATTCCTTTTCACTTAGTTCTCTCCTCAGTTTCTTTGGAGCAATAGCCCAGAGTCCCCGCCTTGTTTTTTCCGACCAAACATCTGCTGAGATAGAGCAACATCCTTTGGAAAAAGAGCTGCAATCTCTCTGGAACGTCTGCAGTGCAATTCCTTTGACATATTAACTTGTAAGATGTGCCAGAAAGGACTGTAACAGCAAGAAGCTTCATTTTCACATGAATGAGGGCATGACAGGAAGCTTTTCAATCCGAACCATTTCCTGTCTGATCAACAGGCCACAGTTTACACATAGGAGTAAACACGTGATCCACAGCAAAACAAGTTCATATACTCTAAAACGTGTCTGTTGAAAGCACAAACAGACTACAATTAAGTTTTAATTCCAGAAATCACTTTAAACTATAAGAGGGGTTAGAGTCAATCTTCACTAAAGGAATTGCCCTTTTTGCAGTTACCCTTCAGATAGGAAGAATAAACTTTCACTTGGATGCCCCATGATCAGTTTCTGCAAGCATTATTACAAAGACCACAGGCTGCAAATGAAAGCTATTATGTTATAACATCCAAGCAAGTTACACTATACCAGCAGAGCCCCAAATACTTTCCACCTGTCCCAGCAGCAAAGCTACAAGAGCAGTTTACATCAATGAATGACACCTTGCAGTGCACACCCATAACACAGGACACATTGTAGTTTTAAAAACTGACCAAGGCAAAATAAAACCCTAATCTCCACTCCAATTAACAGGCTGATGTGTTGTAACACACAAGTTATAAACAGTTTTGTCTTAGGGCTTTATTCCATCTCAGCTAACATATGCTTACATGCCTGCCCTCGCCTTCCATGCCCCCGGCAGCAAGGTAGTACAGCTTGCACACATGTAGTCTCTCTCTTCCTCTCTTTTGTCCTCTTCCCCCCACCTCCCTTCAACTGCATTATCTTTCAATTAGTCACAGAAGTACAGCAAGACACACAGTACTCTGATATCTTAGGTGATCTTTTATCTATAAACATTTAGTACCTGTCTTCTCTCTTGGAGGAGCAATCTTTTCAGAAAGAATCTGCTTTTCAGAGAAGATGACAAAATTGGAGGAAAAACATTGCTTGTTTCTATCAAATACATTCAGAAAGGATTCTCTCAAAGCTTAAAAGCAAGCAGTTGTGCCTGGGACCTCAAAACCTGAGCATCAGAGACAACCTACAGAGGTAAGAATTTGTGCCTCTGTAAACATGTTGCATTTTTAAATAGAAAGCATTTCAATATCAAGTCACGTACCTTGGCAGGTACATCAGCTATACTTCCCAACCCATCCATGACAGTACTCTGACTGTGCCCAAGGATGGGTTTTATTACTCCAGTGTTTGCCAGGGATCATCCAGCCATTTCTCTCCATTAGCAATTAGACGCAGCATAGTCATTTCTCCCTTTAGAAGACATTTGAAGACAGTATTACTAAAAAATTATCCATCAGGTATCTAACAATGTTTAGTAGGTTTTATAGGAAGAAAAAAGCTAGAGTTAAGACTTCAAGTTTAGCAAGTACTACCTGCATGCCAGAGGCATGAGTTTCTACCTACATTGCACATATTTGTTTAAAAGAAGTAATTTACAATGGATTTAATCATCATGCCATTTTGTACTGGTTTCTACAAATTTTATAGGAGAAAACAATAAGACAGCAGACTAATATGCAAGTGTAATTTTTAACTCAAGGAGAACAGTTAATTTAATGCCACTCTTCCAATGTTATACAAGCAGGGACCTGACTGACTAAACAGCTCTATCATGAAAAGCTTAGTTAAGATCTCATCAGTTAATACCTAGATGTTTTCCTTGACAGCATTGCTTTAGCTGCTGTGCCACCTGTCATTTTGTAACATTACTCCAGGAAAAAGAAACAAAATGCTAAGTAAGGTTTTGCAACATTCAGCTTGTTTTGAACCATCTCTTCTTGGACCAAGATGCAGGAAAAAGCATATATTAAAAATACCACATGCCTAGCGCTAAACTGTAACATACAAGCATGGGTTTGCTTATGTTACTAATTACATTCCAAGCATGTTTCCCTAAGAAAAGTCTTTCTGGAGAGCTCATTTCACTGTGTTAGTAAGAAAAAACTTTTACATTCTCCTTTGTAGTTTAAGGATCACAGTTGCCCACTTGTTTCCTGGGAGAATGCTTCCAAGTGGAAGACCAGGCTAGTCCATCCAAAAGTTGGAGGGTTCAAAACTCAGATATGATTCCAAACAGAGTCAATGAAGAAAATACAGTGTTGGGTAGCATACTCTTTGCCATATGGCTGCTGGGCTCCTTGCCAGTCACAGTTCAAGAACTAGTACTTGAAATGGTAAGATAAAGAATTACAGCCATCTCAGACTGGACCCTTGAGTGCACACATCTGCAAAGACATGCACGCCTACACCAAGGAACAGATCAGAAACAGAGACTCATATGCTAGTGGAGACACAGGCTCATAAAGCCACATGATGCAGTGCAGCTGGATATTCAGCTTGGGCCAGCAACAATATAGCTGCATTTACATAGCTCTTGTGTCGCTAAAATTGGATGTCTTTATTGCATTCCCTCACAGTTTCTGCTTCCAAGAAGTAGAGACAACATGGGAGTACTGAGAACACACATCCGAGGTCTGAAAATGCTCCAAGTGAAAGCTGACAGGGTGAATCACTGTCTTCCTGCCATTTAAGATTTAACAACTAACCTCCTTCCCCATTCCCAACCCCCATGCTAACAAGCAGCTGTGATAGCCAGGAGCACAAGGGGTGATTCAGGTGAACAAGAGAGCTAACAATAACAGTCTGGATCTGGAAACAGTTGCTAATCAATGGAAAAAAAGATAGCAAATTAAAAAAGGAAGTGCAAAGCTGTTTAAGAGTAAGTTTTAAATAGGACTTCTGTACTTGGCAGAACTCAGAAAGGATTGCTGCTTTCAGTTAAGTCTCTGAATATCAGTGAGACTATGACAGCTTAAGTACAAACAGCACTGATTCACAGAATAGCCTTAAAATTACACTGAACCTTTATTTTAATGATATCCAATGGGATAAATAAGCAGCACAGTCAGCACTGGCAATATTGGGAAACAGCCAACAGCAATGCAGCAGACTGAGCTGGGACTCAGAAACTGGGAGGAAAGCTTCTCAGGGAGGCCCATAGCCCTAGGCCAAAACACAAGGCACTGTTGTGCAGAACATGGAAGGGAAAGGTAACAGCAGACAACTTCCATCAAGCCACATAAATCACTGGAAGTGCTTAAAGGGAGGGAAAAACACTTGGATGAGATGTTTGACCATGCACTGGTGGCTGTTTGAGACTGGACTCTGATCCACCAGGCTGCAGCTGTGACAAGAGATCCCAGGGAAGGGGAAAGGGACAGCAGGAGCAGGCTTAGTAACAGCATCTACACTCCTGGAGGCTGCCCTTGCAGCAGAGACACTGCTATTACAGAGCAACCTTCCCTGTTAAGGCACAGCTTTCAGAAGACCAAGCCAGAATGCCATGGTATACTATGGTTAGAGAGGATGAGCTGAGAATGTACTCCACTTTATGTGCAGCCCAGCACCTCTCACTTGCTCACTCCTCTCCTCAGGAATTATGGATGCATAGCATTACCATTAGATTTTGCATCCAATTTCTTTCTATTTAAGATCTTAATGGAGCTTCAAGTCTCAATTATTTTGTGATGGCAAAAATATCCCTGAAGTCTGCTTGGTAAAAGGAAAACCTGCCCCATCATCTGTCTTACTATTTGAAGTGACATATACAGGCCTTGGGATTTCTCTCCCCAAGGCCATCTCAGTTTTTACAACTTCACTGCAGTACTAATTCAGGCACACTTCCTCTGTTGCCGTCAGGCCTCGGCTGGGCCGAGATAAGAAGTGAGACAGGACTCGCAGTGAAGGGAGAGAACAGCTTTACTATCGGTGTCCGATGATCCAAAGAGGAAATTCATAACAATCTCTCCAATTTTATAAACTCTAGTGCCCAGCCCTTTCATCTATCCAACTAAACCCCATCTTACTACTATGCCCCTAAAACACCCAACAGGATGGTCCCTTGTTGCCTATCCCCACCCGTTAGTCCCGGCCAGGCCTAGAAGCCCAGCTTTCTATGTTTTGGTTTAGCTACCTCTTATCTATACAGAAGAATGCAAACTTGTAAAGGACAGGCCGTTTTCTACCCTTAATATCCTAAGTTACTCAGCTGCCTAGCTATAGTGAAATCCCAAATATTAAGCATTCCCCTTACGGCATCACCTCTCTCTCTCTCAAGAGTTTGATTCCTGTTCTCAGGACAGGACTCAGAAGTGAGGGAGCGCAGGGACAGAAAGATCTCGAATCAAGACAACAGGGAAGCAGAGTACACAGACTCAGAGCTACAACGCAGACACGCTCGGCTGCATGCTCTTGCTCTATGTACATATGAGATATACACTACATGTGTGTATGTGTATGTACACACACACACAGAGGCAAGACTATAAGGAATCAAGATGATTTTAGAGCACTTAAGGACACAACAGTAGACAGGTTGAGACAAGTAAGAGTTAAATGTAAAAGAGCATGCTGACAGCTAAAAGATGCAAAGTAGTTTATTCTAAGAAGTACCTCCATCTATTTTATGGTGGAATAATTAGTTTTGTATTCAGTAAAATTTGTTTCAAGAGTAATTAATGTAAAATGACTTCAGAACTTTCTTAATTATTTGTGTGGGTACAAGTGGCAAGCCAAGCTTAACAAGCCTGAAATTGCTGGTTTGGGTTTTTTTCCTCCATTTCATTCTATGGTTAGAGTTGGAATAACTATAGCTATAGTTTGTGTAAAGCCATGGCTGCTTTTCTGAAAGTGCTAGCCTAGTAGTCAGGTGACACACATCTTCCACTTGCCTCCTTTGCCACACTCTGAAGCCCTGAGCCAGACATGGACTGTTGAAGGGACTAAGAACCATCCACAGAATGTACGTTTCATAAAGCGTCATCAACAGAGAAGAAAGAGGTTAACCTCTCTCACTGCCAGTCCCAAAACAAGCTCACGTTCACTCTGGCAAGTGGCATGAAAATCTGGTTTGTTTCCACCACAACTCTTCTGGTCACTGGAAAGCATGTATCTGTGACCACATTTTGCTTCACTAGGGCAAAAAAATCATGAATATTCCTCTACTCAGCAAGAAAGATTTCTGGAGCTCATCTTTGGGGCTTTGTCTATGTTGCATTTCCAGCACATAGCATTAGGCACATATGAGTTAAATTGTCAACAAAGACTACCTCCCCCACCTCTCAAAAAAATCCCTCAAGAAATTCTGCATCTCAAACCACATCCTTATTAAAAAAAATTAATAAGTACATAGTTAGAAGGGTGTGTGCAAACCACTAAACCAAAATTCCTAGACTGTAATCCTTTCCAACAAGAAAACTTTCTGGTTCTGCCAAACCACTTCGTCTATCTGTTTCGCTTTCTTTACTGTGAAAAAGAGAATATATCTTCCTCTACTTCACAAAAGCAGTCAGTGTCCTTTTCTGAATATGTTTTTCTTAATTTCAAATAATTTTCATGCTAAAGCTTCAGGACTTGTCTAACAGAAAGCTATGGTGATTGTACAAACCATTGTACATAGTTCTTGTGCCATTGTCACACGCATATGATTATCTGTTTTTTGTTCCTGTTGTTGACAGAACAGCTGGAAAAATACAGGTTTTGGGTTGGATTTTCTTAAGGTTTGAGAGATAGAGAAGAGAGCATCTTCCCACATAAAATGCCCCTTTCATGAAAAGTATGAAATCTGAAGAACCAGAAAAGCAGTTCAGCTTTCCACCATCCAACAGTTAATTCAAAAGATCAATTCAAAAGATTTCCTGAGAATCNGACCATGCACTGGTGGCTGTTTGAGACTGGACTCTGATCCACCAGGCTGCAGCTGTGACAAGAGATCCCAGGGAAGGGGAAAGGGACAGCAGGAGCAGGCTTAGTAACAGCATCTACACTCCTGGAGGCTGCCCTTGCAGCAGAGACACTGCTATTACAGAGCAACCTTCCCTGTTAAGGCACAGCTTTCAGAAGACCAAGCCAGAATGCCATGGTATACTATGGTTAGAGAGGATGAGCTGAGAATGTACTCCACTTTATGTGCAGCCCAGCACCTCTCACTTGCTCACTCCTCTCCTCAGGAATTATGGATGCATAGCATTACCATTAGATTTTGCATCCAATTTCTTTCTATTTAAGATCTTAATGGAGCTTCAAGTCTCAATTATTTTGTGATGGCAAAAATATCCCTGAAGTCTGCTTGGTAAAAGGAAAACCTGCCCCATCATCTGTCTTACTATTTGAAGTGACATATACAGGCCTTGGGATTTCTCTCCCCAAGGCCATCTCAGTTTTTACAACTTCACTGCAGTACTAATTCAGGCACACTTCCTCTGTTGCCGTCAGGCCTCGGNGGCAAGACTATAAGGAATCAAGATGATTTTAGAGCACTTAAGGACACAACAGTAGACAGGTTGAGACAAGTAAGAGTTAAATGTAAAAGAGCATGCTGACAGCTAAAAGATGCAAAGTAGTTTATTCTAAGAAGTACCTCCATCTATTTTATGGTGGAATAATTAGTTTTGTATTCAGTAAAATTTGTTTCAAGAGTAATTAATGTAAAATGACTTCAGAACTTTCTTAATTATTTGTGTGGGTACAAGTGGCAAGCCAAGCTTAACAAGCCTGAAATTGCTGGTTTGGGTTTTTTTCCTCCATTTCATTCTATGGTTAGAGTTGGAATAACTATAGCTATAGTTTGTGTAAAGCCATGGCTGCTTTTCTGAAAGTGCTAGCCTAGTAGTCAGGTGACACACATCTTCCACTTGCCTCCTTTGCCACACTCTGAAGCCCTGAGCCAGACATGGACTGTTGAAGGGACTAAGAACCATCCACAGAATGTACGTTTCATAAAGCGTCATCAACAGAGAAGAAAGAGGTTAACCTCTCTCACTGCCAGTCCCAAAACAAGCTCACGTTCACTCTGGCAAGTGGCATGAAAATCTGGTTTGTTTCCACCACAACTCTTCTGGTCACTGGAAAGCATGTATCTGTGACCACATTTTGCTTCACTAGGGCAAAAAAATCATGAATATTCCTCTACTCAGCAAGAAAGATTTCTGGAGCTCATCTTTGGGGCTTTGTCTATGTTGCATTTCCAGCACATAGCATTAGGCACATATGAGTTAAATTGTCAACAAAGACTACCTCCCCCACCTCTCAAAAAAATCCCTCAAGAAATTCTGCATCTCAAACCACATCCTTATTAAAAAAAATTAATAAGTACATAGTTAGAAGGGTGTGTGCAAACCACTAAACCAAAATTCCTAGACTGTAATCCTTTCCAACAAGAAAACTTTCTGGTTCTGCCAAACCACTTCGTCTATCTGTTTCGCTTTCTTTACTGTGAAAAAGAGAATATATCTTCCTCTACTTCACAAAAGCAGTCAGTGTCCTTTTCTGAATATGTTTTTCTTAATTTCAAATAATTTTCATGCTAAAGCTTCAGGACTTGTCTAACAGAAAGCTATGGTGATTGTACAAACCATTGTACATAGTTCTTGTGCCATTGTCACACGCATATGATTATCTGTTTTTTGTTCCTGTTGTTGACAGAACAGCTGGAAAAATACAGGTTTTGGGTTGGATTTTCTTAAGGTTTGAGAGATAGAGAAGAGAGCATCTTCCCACATAAAATGCCCCTTTCATGAAAAGTATGAAATCTGAAGAACCAGAAAAGCAGTTCAGCTTTCCACCATCCAACAGTTAATTCAAAAGATCAATTCAAAAGATTTCCTGAGAATCCAGGACTTGGAGAAAGTCTAAGTATGTATTTACTCTAGTGTCTCCTCATCATGAAGAAAAATCTCAGTATTAAACAGATAATTTCTTTTTAGTTAGTCATTACAGAACTAATTAAGACCACCTAATACTTCAGCGATGTAAATTTTGAAGAAATTCCATTTGTTATCTTGTACCTTGCATACCTTCAAAAACACATGCTGTGGAGAACCTGATCACCAGTCCATCAAAATCTAGGTAACTAATTCAACACACTTTGTACCTAAGACAAGAAATAATTATTTAAAGAATATATACCACTTAACTGCAACCATTTGTAGGCCTCCTACTTCGAGGCATGAAGCAAGGGTGGCTTGATAGCACCTTCAAAAATGTATTCTGCAGGCTACCTTTAGAGGAATTGGTCTTGTGGGTGGATATACGTAAATAAGAGTTCTTGCTCCTTAGGGTTTCATATGGAAACATTTACGAAGTTATACTAGCAAAAATTACCGTAAAATCTCAGAACAAACCTCCTTCAACATTAGATACTTCACCTCAGATTTTATTTGTAATTAAAATGTTCCACAGGAAATAATAGCCACAGCCTTAATTAGGTAATTAAACCTGTTCTTGGAAACTTATGTAATGCAAAAGAACAATAATGCAGATGGAAAAGTTTAAATCTACTAATTACATGCATGCACAAGTTATGAGAAAAAGCTTCTTTCTTAAATCATTTATTTTAACTTTAGTAAAATTACATGTTCAGCAACCAGCTGTTGCGCATATTAACTGAAGAGCTTTCTAATGCCAACCTCCTATTTCACAGTGCTGCACTAAAAGCCACACATTAATTGTCAAGAGTTAGGAGACTCAGATGAAATAAATCAAAGAATCACAAAAAGCTAAGGTCTGCTTTCTAGATCTTGATCTTAAATGTGTTAAAAGTTCAAAATAACTTTTCTTTACGTGACTGTAGATGTACCTTCCCCACCTGCCTATTCCACCCATCTCTAAGACGAGTGGTAACAAGGATGTCTCAGCTGCTCATGAGGCAGCTGTTGAGCCATCCTACTCTACAGCTATAAAAAGTACAAGGATTAACAAGGGTGGAGGGAAAAATCAAGTACAATTGCTTTTCATAGTAGGTACGTTTGTACAGTTGTAAATGAGTTCTGAAAACTTAAGATGTCCCCTCTGTACTGAGTAGCCTCACAGATACTGCAGGATTTTTAAAACAGGTGCTTTTCACTCTCTTTTGCAACATGTTGCACAAAATATGTACAGCCCAAGTTGGGATCTGTATCTCAAAATTAACTTTCCTATGATCAGCCTATGGTTTCATGAATAATTGAAAAAGGATAATTGCAGTTACACCTATTTATATAGATATACATTTTCCTAAAGCATTTACATCACTTTACACCAGTACCTCAAGTAAACAGCCAGTGGTATTTTACAGCAAGTCAGTCAATTCTCAAAACCTTTTGTCCTGGTTTAGGACAATATTAGGTTTATCAATGGACAAGAGACAGGGAAGGCAGCAATTTATTAAAATGTAGATATACGGGGGAATGGATGGGTGTAATTGCCCAACTATGGCAAGCAGAGGGTGCTGTGAATGCCAGCCAGGACAC
>VYZS01015424.1:17814-29976 GCA_013400695.1 Neodrepanis coruscans
TCAGCACTAAATCCCTCCTTGGGCTAACGAGAAGGGAGGGAGGGGGTTGCGCGCGGTTTTCCTAATTTTCTTGAGTTTTTCCTTCAGTCAAAAGCCAGGCGGAAACCCACGTTGCTAAGGGATTTCTCAGAACAGCCACGTGTTTTCTTCTAATTACCACGGAGTCTCTCGGGGGGGCCCAGAGAGAGACAAGCACTATCTCCAGAGCATCCTCGTCCCAAAAACGGGCCCTGGGAGACTTATTTTGTTTGTCTGTTTGCACTTTATTTGTCGGGTTTTTGTGTGTATGCGAAATAAACTGTGATATTTGTGTGTTTTCTTCATTTTAGGATGTGTTTGTGACTTCTCTCAGAGTCTCTGGTCCAAAATCGCTGATTTTGTGGTAAAACCACGACATCTGTATAAATACTCATCTGCCTCCTAGTGCCATTTAGCACTTGTAAAATAAGGAGGAGCTAGTACCAACAACACCAAATGATGCAAAAACACAAGTTGCTATAGGATAAAATACCTGCTGCTGAAAATGGGATATAAGCCTCTGGGATCTGTGGCTTTGGTTCGACTGTAGAAGTTTTGACTACAGGAGCCTAAGGAGCTAAAAACTGAGAACTGTTGGGCTATAAGAAAAATCTACTTTAGTGCAGAAAATGTTAAAGTAACTTTTAAACCACAGCCAGAGGGCACCTAAATATTGCATTATGGGCTGTTGAGCATTGCAGGGGAAGGGAAAGTTACCTGGAGCACAGAGAGGAAAATGGAAAGGTAAAGGGAAAATAAGGAAAAGAAATGAAAGGTAGGAGTCTCACTCCAACAAGAAGCTCAGCACATCCTACACACATAGAATGCCCCTTTAACACAAAGTGATGGGTTTGATTTTAAATTTTGCCCTTAAAAGCCCTGTTGTTGTGTCCAGAGGCTCCACTGTCTGGAGCAGGTTGAGAGCCAGCCCTACTCCTGCAGTGTCACTGCCCAGTTATCAGCCATCATCGTGGCTGCCAGTCCAGCTCCACTGGCATCATATCATGGATTTAAGCAGACAGAAGAATTAATAAACTGCACCCCATCAAGTAACCTCAAATACCTTCAACATGACTGAAGCCAGGAAAAAGATTATCTCCAGAAGGCAGGGAAAAATACAAGTTATTAAAAAAATCAGCAAAATCGCACAAAACTTGCCACTTCCTACTCAAATGCAGCTCCCTGGAGAAGCTGCACACCCCAGGCTGGGTGCCATGTACAACACTGCAGAGAGAAGGAAAAAACATGGGTTCTGGGAGATAAGGCTTTTCACAGCCTTCTTTATTATCTTTACACTAATTATCCTGGGATATTCATGCCTTTTGTGTTCAAGATATATGGAAATTCAGAAAGAAAATGCAGTACTGTCTCCTCCCCCTCCCTTTCTCTCCCGCGCCCCATTCCTTTTGAGGAAATTGGTAAAAGCCCTTTCCTAGCAGTCTAAAAGTAAGATATTAAATAGACAGACAAGAAATCATCACTTATATTCAGTGTTTTTATAAAATCCAGTAATTTATAGAAAAGCAAAGTTCTTCAAAATGACCTTTTAGGTACTACATAATTTGTTTGAAGTGGGAGAAAGATAAAAAAAAAATCAAGGGGACTTTCTCATGATAGTATGAAGTGCACTTAGTAAGAGAAAGCTGTTAAAAACACTTACACTCTATTTTAGGTCTTTCTACTGTTGCCCATCACCATGGTATCAGAACATCAGAAATGTAAAGTAGATTAGTGAACTCAGAGTCTCTGTGGGGTTTCTGGTTCTTTCTCACTTTTGTTGAATGCAGAATCCCATGGGAATTGAGTCCATATGTTCTTATTTCCAGTGAGGCTGAAAGCAAATTCCATTTTTCTGCAGTGCTGCTCAAGAGAATGGAGCTGCAGCGATTTCCTGAATGGGTCAGAATTTGACTTTGTTCATTTTCTTTTCAAAATTTATTCCATAATCAGGCCCCTTTCTGGACACAATGCCTATACTTAAGAATTTAGAACTGGTATTTTAGTTTCTCTGAGGTCCAGATAGTTGTCTTGAGGTGTCAAATATGTGTCGTGCTTCAAATACCTTTTTTCTAGGCCTGAATGGGTTAATTTTCTCACTGGTAATTTTGAGAAATTACTCAAATGGATTTGAATTCCTGCAAGCATTTTTTATAGCTTTTACTTCTACAAGAATAAAAACCCAGTCCCTGTCATATTGCTGCATCTCTCCTAAAATGACAGCCAGGGCCATCACTGTCACAAATTACATGATGGAAATATTATTACAGTGAACATTATATCTCAAATTATGGATTTGGTGGTCATTTGGTTACACTGTGCAAAATTATATTTGAACACAGCTAACAATGAAACATTTAGAACCATAACATATCACATAAAAGGATGAAAGAACAAAATAATGATGGGGAGGAAAAATAAAAAGGACCTGGTACAGTCTTTAGTACAGTTTGTACCCTCAGACGAAATTTACTATTTCTCCTACAACTGCACTCTCAAAGTCCAGGAGGTGCATTTGACCATGCCCAGCCTCTGGGTCACCTATTTTGGGATCCCAGAGGTGGGGTCTGGCCTTCTGGTGACACTAAGATTCCAAGCCAGTAACTCTGACCATGCATAGGATGCCATGTACAGCAGGCAGAGCTCTAGGCTTGAGTTAGATCAGCTAATCTTACTACATTCACTTTGCCACACAGTCCTGGAAAGCAAACTTATGTAAATAAACTATTCCAGTGACTGTAGGGACCTGACTTAATGCACAGTGCTCTGAATGCAGATTTGCTGCTCTGAGGAGTCAAAGCAGCTCAACATCTGCACAGCAAGTCCACAATGACGGGAACAGCCCTTCTGCTGCCTGATGTCTGCAGTTCCAAGGGACTTACTTATCTAAATTGCTGGCTCAATCTTCCACCCAGAAATCTGGGAAAATTCAATCAGTCTATTTTAAAGTCAGTCTCCCTTGTCCACATACACTCTGAGTCCTTTGCAGGGGTAGGCTGGAGATGTGGGGTTGGGCACCCACTCCCACCCAGACCAGGAAAGAGAGGTCTCCTCTGAGTCCTGCCATGTAGGAAGGTTAGGAACTACCCCAAGAAACAAAGTAAAACTCAATTTCTGTAGTTAATACTTCCAGTAAAACTTTAAACAGAGGAGTACTTCAAAAAACCTTCTGAGAGTGCAGGAAAAGTTATCCTTAGAATAGTTTAGCCTAAGGTTTTTACCTTTTTTTAGGCCCTACACATAAGTGTAGTGTCTATTTAAAATAATTACAAAGCCAGTGTAATTCATCCAGAATCACTATATAATAAGTGCAAGGAGAAAGAATTCTAAAAAATTTTAAAAGGAATGAAATCAATGCCTTCAAGATAAATGTAACTGAAAAAAGTGAAAGACAAAATCATTACTCACAGAAGAAAAGTGAAATTATTCCTGCTTTGATGCATGTAGAAAAGAAAAGCATCTTGATAAGTATAAGGAAAACCTAAAGAATATGTTATCAAAAGAGAATGGGGTCCCTGTTTCATCTGTTGCACTCTCAAATCTTGAACTGTAGTGATTTGATTGAGTTGACCTCAGAAGAGACCAACTAGACCAAAAAAAAATGGGATATGATGAATTTACCAGTGAAGGGCTCCCTGAAGGCAGAGCCAGGCAGCTCCATACAACCTCTCTGAGCACCTCTCCATGGATCAGGGAACTCACAGGGGTGCAGAGTCTCAGGGATACAGTTATTTTTGCACATCTGACCATTAAATCCTCTTTGATGTAACTAATTAATAACAAGAATATACTTTGATGACGTAAGGAGAATCAAACATCAAGATACTGAGTCAGCTCTCAGAAAAAACAATTTGTTTATACAAAGATTTAATTAAAGGTTATAGGTGTTCTAAAGAGAGGTTTTAGAGGAGATGGAGACAGGATTTTCTCTGATGTGCTCAGTGAAAGGCAGGCGGCATCGGTCACAAGTTTCAGCAAAAGAGATTTGGACATCATGAAAACTGTTCAGAGAAGTGGGACTGAACTGGGACTTGTGCCCCAAGAGCCTGTGAAATCTCAGACTGTGGAGGTATCAAGACCTGGACTAGAGACCTTCAGATGTCCCTTTCAACCCAAACTC
Source organism: Neodrepanis coruscans (assembly GCA_013400695.1). NCBI lineage: Eukaryota > Metazoa > Chordata > Aves > Passeriformes > Philepittidae > Neodrepanis > Neodrepanis coruscans. The sequence goes on from VYZS01015424.1 coordinate 21,950, forward strand.
CTCTGTGGTTTGGAAAGCTGGAGGGAAACCTGACTTATGCACATATTTAGGTAACCACAGCTTTTTTTAAATACGTCAGAGGATACTGGATCACCTGGTGGGATTGGATGAGCTCAAGCAGAGAAGTCACCAAGGCTGAAGGATCCCACACAGCCAGTGGGCTCCCCACAGCTGTTCCAGGCTCAGTTTTCCCAACAGCCTTTTTGCCAGATCTGGAACCCTGGGAGCCAGGAGAGAGATGATCCAGATGGAAGCTGGGCAGCAAAAGGTGACCTGAGTGTCCCTGCACATGATTTCAGGCAGGAATTACAGTGACAACACACAGTAGATTCCCTCACATTCATTAAAGGGCTGACAGATGTACCCACACTTTGTCACCTGCCTGTCTGACGTAAAGCACTCACTCACTGAAGGGTTGAAAACATCTTAACAGAACTGGCAGGAGCAGGAGGAGCCACAATGTGCAACTTCTGTGTCTGTTCTCACCTCCCCTGGAGCTCCTGGTGGCACTTTGAGCTCCCCAGGCTCCATCGAGGAAATCAGGGCAAGAACAAGTGAACGTGCATTCATTTGCACGGCCTCATTTTGAGCTTGGCTGGGATAAGAATAGAACTCTGACTAACTTTCCAAGTTTTCCACTTTAAACCATACTCCAGTCTGTCTCTGTGGATAAAGATGACAGCACCTTCTCTGCCTCATCTTTCCAGGTTTATGTCATGATGCAGCACCCTCCAGCTGGTCCAGCAGCATGGGCTGCTCTTAAGACTGTACAAAGGGATGTGGGTTAAAGAAAAAAAATAGCAAAAAACCCTACAGCTAGAGGAAGAACAAATGAGACCTTCTTCCTGTGACAGCAGAAAGTGGCACGGGGCCACCTGCACACAGGGACAGGATCCAGGTCTGCTACTCACCATCTGGGATTTCTCATCCCTGCGGGCAGCTGACGGATAGAGGCCGTGGGATGTGGTGGGATGACTCGTCCTCTCCCCAGGGCCAGCTGCAGTCCTGTGCCAAGGGCTTTGTACCTTGGCTGCTTTGGTGGGCTTTAATTTTTTTGTTTAAAGCTTTTTCTCTTTTCTTTGAAGCTTTTGCTCAAAAGCTGAAGGGACAGGAGGCACTGCAACACAACTAAGCACTGCCCAGAGAGACCTCACTGCTTGGACCATGGTGGGTTTTATAATTTATTTGGGATTGCTCTTCAGTTCCAATAAATTTAAGATTGGAGGAAATCCAAATGAAGGGTCTAGGGTTGTCTTCCTACCTCTTTTTTTGTGAAAGCAATTTCCTTTATTGGCATCTCCAAAGCAAAAGTAATCTTTCTGAAGGAGCTTTGGCAAAAACATGGAAGTGTTTTATAGCGACAGGGCCAAAGGTTGATAAAACTTCATTGAAGCCATTGCAGTCCAAGGTAATAGGCAGCTATAGTCTTTCAAGAGAGTTAATAGAACAAAAACAGCCTGGGCTTTCAGTAAAGGCAGAAAACTTTTTTTGAATTTTACCAGTATTTTCCTCTCCAATGCACACATATCAACTCCACTAAACACCAGCATTTTAAATGGGAGACATTATTTTAGAAATAAAGCAATGAATTATACTGAAAAATCATTCTTGCTTGCTCACCAATCCCATATAATGCTAGAGTTTCCCATCATTATCATCTAGAATAGAGGCTGTTCAACACAACAGCCCAAACGGATGTCCTTCCCAAGAACCCTTTTGTCTTTAGGACAAAGTTAGAGCAGTGGGGGGCACAGCTTCTCTTGCCATGGGGAGCAGATCTGAACACAACAGTAAAGAGCTTTTCCATACAATCTGGCTGATATAACATGTGTGGCCCATGGTATTTTTTAGAAATTTCTGACTCCCTTCACTCTTTTCCTCTGATTCCTTCCATTTTACAGCATTCCCAGGTCCTGCCTTGCTCCCTCCACCTTCTGGGAACCTCCTAGTATTTTTCTTTGAGAACATAACCACAGAGCAATGCACTTGACATTATAAACACAGTTTTTTCCTTTTCCTTTCAAGTGGTTTTTGTAACATCAAACCAGAAAATTCCAACTCATAAATTTCTAAAGAATCATGTCTATACCTGAGTTCAAGATGAAATTAGTACCTTTGCAATCAAAAAATACATGAATACTTCAAGACTTTTTTTTTCCCCTGCAGCTTTACTATAATGAGGGCCAGACCATAGCACTCAGATTTTAAAAGCAGCACTTCAAACACAACCCAGAGCTTTGCAGTCAGGCTGTCTCAGAGCAGGCAGGGAAGTAGGAAATGAGAGAGATGGAGAGTGGAGTTTGCTGGGAGGTGTTTTGCTGAGTGACACCCAACACACCCTTACAAGACTCAGTGAGTGTTGCTTTGTATAGGTTTTAGACCTGAAGTGCTCAGAATTTTAAAATATGCTGATGTTCTCTGGGTGGAAATCAGAGACTCTGAAGTTTTTAGGTGTGTTAGACTCCTGTGAGGCTGTGGAACCAAAGAAAACAAACCCTTTACCCTGAAGGGTGCTGTGCTTTGGCAGAACCTTGGACTGCCCATTATTACCTGCTTGTACCAGCCCAAACAGAAAACCAAATCCACTTGTTCCCATCTTATTTTATATTTTTTATCACTGAGATAAAGGCAAAAGTCAGTTTAGGCACAGATTTTAGGTTAATGCTTCCTTAAAGGAAGGATTCTATCAGGGAAGAGTTTATGTTCATTTTTTCCTCATTTAAACAACACTAATATCTGTAATATTCTGAGACTGAGGTATCTGAGGTAAAATAGTGATGACATTTGAGGCAACAAGATTAATTTGATTGGACTCTGTGTTTGCTCAGATGCCTCACCTCCTTCCCAAACCCTCTTGATTTTACTTCTGTTTGTAGCTGAAAACACACAACACAAATCATCCTTTCAAACTTTCTCCTTCCATGATTAATAAAAATAAGAGGAAGAAAGGTGCTTTACAATTCTAATGCTGGAACTGCTGTGCATATTCCAGGAGTTTGTTCCGACTGTGTCAGCTCATACAACAGCGTGGCCTTATCTACACAGTGCAGAGATTTGAACAGGTTTGAAAGAGCCTTCAGAAATTCAAATGCTCTGTTTACCACCTAGTAGCCTCCTCTGCTTCTCAGCACACAGTTCCTTCCATGCTGATGTACAAACACAGCCCCCTCCCAGCACACAGATATCCCTCCAAAAGGAGGAGTGGTATAAATTAAAGTCCTAACTTTCAGCTTGTGGGAAATGTTTGGGTACTGGGCACAGCAGAAATAGAAAAGTTGTTCAGTCCTCTATAATCTCCCACACTCAACCAAGATGTGACATTGTGAGAAAAACTCAGTCAATGTCACTTCATTAGTCATGTCCTCACAGCCCTGGCACAGTTGAGTTACCATTCTCCTGATCCTGAACTGTTCAACTAGATCTGGGAGTCTGAGCCATGGCTTTTGCTTTTTTTTAACACTATGAAGGTGTCCAGGATGCTTCAGCCTTGCATTTGTGTATTACGTTGTGATTACACGTTATTGGCACAATAACCTACAACCCTGTGGATCAGGAGTATGGGAACAGCTGAAAATAACAGCAAAATTTGGAAAGCTTTGGAAGAAAATTACCAAGACATCACAATGTGGCCTTTGCCATGGAAAAGGATCCTCCACAAACACACACAACTCTCTTCCACCAGGTATCACTTCAGTGAGCATCCTGCTTGGTTAATGCATTCCCAAGATAACATCAGGCTTGCTAGATAACTCCACATGAAGCAGCAAAGTATTTACATATNGGATTGCCCCAAAATGAAGGTGCAAAATGCCAGTGAGATCAAACTGATATTTAAAACAAATGCCCACAAGTCTCCCTCTCATGAGGCCCAGGCTGCTGGACCATCCATATTACTTGTCCCATCAGGTATTGGGCAGCTTCACATAAGGATATAAAGACCAAAGAAAATTGCTTTCCAACGAGGACCACCAACAAGGTAAGGGAAAAGCAACAGAAAATTATTTCAGTGCTTAGGTCATTTCAAACTGGATGGAACGTGTCGGGAAAACATTTCATTTTCATCTTTCCACTGCATTTACTAAAAAGGTTAAATCCATCTGCAATACATTTTATTTTAAGGTTGCCCCTCAGGTTCAAAGGGTGCAGCATGTTCTTATCAGCCCCTCAGAGGTGTCTTTGGGACTGATAACTTCTAAGCCTCCCTTTCTTTCATAGGTCTGTGGAAGAGCGAGAAAATTGCCAATAATTACATCCTGAAGCGATGGACTTATCTCCCTAAAAATCCAGTACAATTCCCAGGAATAAACGCTCCTCTCTGATCCCCCTGTGGACCCAGGGAGGACCTCTCTGATCTCACTGCTTGCCGAGGCTTGCCACTGCTCCAGCACTTTCACACAGGGTCCACAGAGGGAAAATTAAAAGCAGCAGAAAAAAAAAAGGAAAGGTAGGAACATTGAAGAAAGGGCATTGTTTTCACAGCCCAGTGCAGATACAATTCTGACGTTATTCAACACTCTTTCAGCCCTGAAACAGTTTAAAACAACTGGAACTGACAGAGATCTCGTCTCTTCCAGCAATATACTCTCTGCTTTATATTTCTGCAGTGATAGTCTGTCTTTTTAGCCTGGTCTTATCGTTTCCAAGCTGCAATTTGCACACATTAGTCTCCAGACTTGCAAAGCTGATTCATGTAAGCAACAGCAGCAGCAGGAGTTTGTCAAAGAGAATTATTTGCGTGTTTACAGCCCAAATTGAGTTTTGACATAATACTGTTCATGGCACAATGAACGTTTTTGTGGATACTCTGTTTAAAAAGGGATGTGAGCTGGGAGAAGGGGACTATTTGCCCGGGACCCTGTTTGAGGGTGGGAGGAAGGTGAGGGACTGAAACTTGTCTGAGATGTGGAGGGAGCTGATCAGGGGTACAGCCCTCCTCTCCAGGCCCTCTTACTTTTCATTTGCCATCCCTGAGCTTGGGCCAAGCCCCAAATTCCCACTTAAGTCCTGATCCAGCTGCAGGGTGATTGGAATTCTAGAAGTAGGGAGAATTATTGCACGTAGTAGAACAAGGGCATTTTTAGACAGTGAAACCAAGAGAGAGCCCAGGAGGGTTATAATGCAGTCACACATCAAGCAGTGACCACCCGTAACAGGTCCCAGTCATTATAAAATGCTTGCAGGCTCTAGACTTTGGTGTAAAAATGTTACTAAAACAGAATAACAGCACTTAACTCTTTCTTCACCTGGATACAAACCAGTTCTGAGCAGCAAAGGGTAAGAAACAGGTCTCAGTGCTGTGCAGAAGATGGGTCAACTGGGATGGCTGACAGCAATAATCCCCCCTCCAAACATCAAACAAACCTTTCTCCTGTATCATGCATGTTTCTTCAGCAAAGTTTCTGTCTGCAGCAATGGAGAGAGTGTTACCATTGGGATGGAAAAACCAAGACTGTAAAGACTAATACAATTTCAACACACGATCTCTAAAAAAACAAACCAAGTGCTTAGTTGGGATTCGGATATTAATTTTTACTCAAGCCACAGTTAATCCCTCATATCCCAACTGACACAGGCACCAGCATCTCATGTTGTGATGCCTCTTATTACAAAATGAGCTGGGAACTGACTGCTTACAAGTGGTGAATGTGCACATTGAGCCACGTGGTGCAATTATAATTCAACTGGCTGTACACACAAGCACAGAGAACGGGGGCTGCTCATTACCTCCTTTGTCAAAGCCTATTTTTCTTTGCAAGATAGTTCCTACAGCGCCAGAATAAACAATAATTTTGGATCTTTGTACATCACCAGCACTTTCCTAGACAAGCCATGCTTTCATTGTCAGCACTCTGAGTTGGATAAACACCACCAATAAAGCTTTCCAGTCGTGCTTGTTTTAGAGGTGAGAGAATCATAGAATAATTTGGGTTGGAAGTGACCTTTAAAGGTCTTTCAATCCAATGCCCCTGCAACGAGCAGGGACACCTTCCACTAAACCAGGTTGCTCCAACCTTTCCTTGNGGCCACTGAAATTCACTATTGTAAGTACCAACAACACAACTTTCCTAACAACCCATGGTAAGTCCATGATGGAGCTCTGAGCTCAGCTCAGTTTCCTACATGACAGGCTCAGGCAATAACTGGGGGCTTCTTTTTCCTTGTCAACACACTCAGCCATGAAACATAAGTGAAAGGATGCCTGGAAATTTCAAATAAAAGGATATTTAGTATCTTGACCCTGCATGGACCAAAGCTCGCTATCATCCTGTATTTGAGCTTCCTGAGAGGATTATTACTGGAAAATTCTGGGTTTATCCATCTCCAGAATAAGGTTCTGCATATTTCACTGCTTTTTCTATACAAGTCAGGCTACCTCTCACAGTTGTTTTAGAGAGAACCATTTATATATGCAATAAAAAACCTATTTCACCACATTGCTGAAAATTCCATCAGGTTATAGTTTATCTTAACAGTCTATCATTTACAATGTACTAATAAAGGAGTACTAAATATTCTATTGGTTTTGGCATAAAGAGTACATTATTGGTGTTTATAAACACATCAGTAAATGTTACAGAATTTTAAGTAACCCCATTGACCTGTAACATAAATGTTCTGTAGCTACTGATTCACAATACATAAACACTTTATGGATAAACCTTTACAAGTCATTTATAAAAACACTCTTACAAAGAAATCTGATGTATTCACAAATAGACAGAGAAATAACTCACAAGAAAACAAGGTCATTTCAAACAAGAGTACAGGTATTTTTATTTGTATTCTGTAAACAAAAGATTTACCTCAGTGTATAGATGTAAAATTAACATGATAACATGATTTTAAAAATATATATTCTTCAACTGTGTTTTAAATGTGGAACTTGACAAAAGTAGGACAGAGAACCTGAAACAGCCAAGCTAGGTGTCTCAGAAGAAGGATTTCCAAGCGTAAGCAAAAAGTATAAAATGTGTTCCTTCTCTCTTCATGCCATTTCATTTGTGACACTGATTGTTTCCTTGCTGGTGTCTCTTAATGGGGGAACACATCTCAGGTAACTGCAGCCATCTCAAAATTAGTTGCCCAAGACAATGTTGGTCACCCAGATAACTCAAACAGAGAAATAAAACTGGAACACTCAGGGGACAATCCAGCCCATCTTCCTCAGACTGCTTTATCCAATGGAGAGACCTTTTCCTCACCATCAGGGTTGTTGTGTTCCCTGTCTAGACTTGGACAGCTCAGTCTCTTCTCCCATGTAACAAGTGATAGGACAAGAGAAAATGGCCTCCTTAAGTTGTGCAAGGGGAGGTTTGGATTGGAAATTAGGAAAAAATTCTTCATGGAAAGGGTTGTCAAGTTTTGGCACAGGCTGCCCAGGGCAGTGGTGAAGCCGCCATCCCTGGAGGGATGTAGAATACATGTAGATGTGGCACTTGGGGACATGGTTTAGTGATGGCCTTGGCAGTGAGGAGTTAATGGTTGGACTCAAGGATCTTAAAGATCTTTTCTAATCTAAATAATTCTGTGCTTCTGTAACAACCAAGCCTGGGTACATCCTAGTTTTGAAGTCTGATGTAAAACAACAGCTGCATCATCAGCTCAGTGTGGAATCTGATATTTAAAGGTTCAGCTTGGAAGACAAAGAGCTTCAGCTCAGGCAGAGAGTGTTTCTCAAATCTGACAGAGCTTGCAGCAGTATTAATAAGATGATATTGTTTTGTGGGGATGGATGGAAAAGTAACTGCTGATATTGGAGGCAATGACTGACCTGGATAAAATGCCTGCTGGATTCACACCTCAGCATGTGACAGCCACAACAACAGGAACAGGGTGTGAACACTTCATACCCCAGTGGATTTCAGCCTTCTCCATCTGTCTTCCCCCAGCAGCTTTATCCCATCACTACCTTGTGCTGGGCAGGCAAGAGGACAGAAAGGTGATTTTGTGGCTGTTTCTCAGTGCTGGCACTTCAATGTGGATGTTTATAAGACCATCTGGAACATGGCAGAGTTGTCGCTGCTGTT
>VYZS01015425.1:17796-31811 GCA_013400695.1 Neodrepanis coruscans
CCAAGACAGTGGGGTTAGAATTAAATGACATTTAAGGTCCCATGCAACCCAAGCCATTCCATGGTTCTATGATAGCCATATAACTTTGCCAGCCCTGGAGAACAGAGAGGAGGTAGCATGACAGGGAGCATTTAGAAGCTTGAGCATTGACTGTTTCATAGAAAATTTAGGTTAAATGTGTTTATTTTAATCACATTGGACAGTAATAGAGATACTCATCCTGAGTTAAAGTCATCTTAATTTACATGGTAAAACTTATCTTCAAAAGAAATAATAAAATAAATTTAAAATATTAGTTATAATGAACTTTTCTATAAATAATAATTTTATTAGTAATNATTATGATAAACAAAAATCCAAGCTTTACAACATATTCATGCAATTTTAATATATACAAAAATACTCAGGTTAAGATTCACGTCAGCAAACACAACAAGATGAATTCCTTTGATTACACTTAAAGTCTCAAATGTGACTTGTGCTTTCTCTCTCTCCATTTAAGTATTCAACTTTTATGCTTTCCCTTGTCTTTCATTCTTGATTTGACTTCTTATTATTTTTGTCAAAATATATTTATTTTACAATTGCATGCTTGTCCTTCTACATAGGCAGCAATAATTGTTCAAGCATTCAGATTTTTCTATTTAAGACATAAAGAAAGGAAAACTACATTTAGAAAGAAATTTTTATTTCTGTTGGGCTTAGAATTATTTTTGTTGGAAAAAGCTTGTTTTCAAAACAATATTCATGGCAAAATTAATACAACTTTTTTAGCAAAGCTATCATAACTTTTTACCCACACCTCCATCCAAATTTTACACAGTAAAAATTCAGCTTCACAATAATTTTATATTTTCTCTTAATTTTTTTTCCACCGCATGCAAGAGTAAAGAAAATTTGAACTACATTCTGGTTCTAATATCTAATTCAAGATCGTTATTTTAAAATAATTTTTCTTTTAAAACAGATCTTACTTGTTTTTTTTTCTTTTTTACTTCTTTCATCTCCTGAACAATCTCTGTAGTTTACAGTACTAGAATATTTGCATTACTCCAGTGTGAATTTTTTTAACTAATATAGATTCCTTTTCCACCATAATAAGATTCCTAATTTGTATTGAAAGAAAAAAATTTTTGCTTCTAATATCATTCTAATTAATATTAGAATAAGAAGCTTTTCTTTTACCTTCTCCATTTGCCTTTTTTTCAGAGCCATATGAAAAGGATCATTTATATAATTTCAATAACTGCTATCCAAAATTCAGAAGTCTTACAGGCCTATGGGTGCAGAAGTCTAAGGAAGGTTACAACCCTTGCGATATTCAAAAGGAATCAGAATGCAAAGAAATAGTTTATTTTGTCACATTGCTCTTAACCCCTTATTTACAGGATGAGTCACCATCTTTATGATCAACAATTCATGGGAAGCAATACACCAATATATGCTGTGGACTAATTACCACGGTTGTAAGTATGGAAACGTATATAAAGAAGAAGCAGAACATAAAATTAAAATTATATACAACCCCAGAGAATACAAAAAAATATTTGGACTTTAGATCTTCACATTTCAATTATTTAATATTTAATTTGTATGTTTATTTTCTGGAGGTGATTTTTGTCTTCAGATCTTTAGTTTAACAAAGAAATCAGAAGAGTCCCCTACAAATGCAAAACTTAAAGAAAAACCTCAGCTTTAGACTTCAACTAGTAACCATAGCCCTTCTAGATAAGTCACTGATAAGTAACTATTATAGAAATATGCCAAGATCAGCCAAGAAGTCTTTGATGGAAAAAAAATCTATCTGCCCTTCTTTTTTTTGATGGTTTACATGACTTTAAGTATGAGAAATTACAGCAAAAATTAAATATTTACATTTTCTTGCTCAATAACTAGCCTGGAAAATACTGTTCTACAAATGCCAAGAAATGTGTAATTTCTGCAGTGTTGCCTGTTAACCCATCTTGAGTATATTGATAAATGTCTAACATACTTAGTCCCTGTGAATCTCTCTTAATATAAATATGGAAGGTGGGTACATTACAGCCAAGCCTGCAGAAAAGCAATAAAGGAGACACAATAAAATTACATCATTTTTTGCACTAAAAGTCAACCAAAAGCCACAACAAAGCAAACAAACAAAACTACAATGAAACAAAAAAACCCAAAAAAACCCCAAAACCCCCCTACACTCAGAAAACGCTTACAAAGAAAGCCATCAAGATTGTAAGACAGACTCCCAAATGTTAAAAATACCTGAACAATTTGTCCAAGCAGCCATGATTTGCCCTTTGTGTAGAACACACCTTATGATAGTGTTGTTCTTTAGCAGTGATCACAACCAACTTTTCCCATGAGAACAGTACTCCTTTGGGTGAGCAGAACAAATGTATTTTATAAACAGAGAACAAGGCAAAAGAGACCTCAAACTGAGGGGTCTCGCCCCTCATTTTTTGCAGACATTGGAAATTGTAACGGGCAAAGCAGGGAGCATATGCTTTGTACTCAGGAAAGAAACTCTACTCTGTAACTCATATTTGACCTTTCCTCCACCATAGGGGATGTCTACAGTTTTTCAAAGCAGGTAAACTTTTGCATTGGCTGTTCTTTCTGTGAATCAGACAAAACTGAGGTTTGAACTTCACAGTCAAGGTTAGTGTGGCACATATGAACTGTTAACTCTGATGACAATCAGGATAAATCAAGATAAATGAGTTCAGATGTACTTGGCATGCTCAACTACACTAATGGTCCAGAGTTTTGCTACAGGTCAGTGAGTAGTCTTACAATTACATGCCAAGAGCCCCTCATTTTACTATACAATCATGTAACTATAAGGTTGAGTATGAAAGTGATTAAGTTTTCTAGGGAACTACTGAGAAATTAATTTTCCAAAGTTAACAAATAGCACACAGAAGAAGTCCTTGCTACTGAAGGAGTCATTATTTTTCATTAAACTCATTATACTGGATTATAAAAGGCAAATGACAATTATGTTTAACAACCTCACAGAAGTTCAAGTAGTCTGAAATGAGGTGGTCAACATGCATGGCCTCCATTGTAACACACTTGTCAACACACTGAGGCACCATCAGTCTTCAAGAAGTCAAAAAGTTAGTCAGACAATTTTAGTGGATTTCAAACAGATGACTTTTATATACACCCCAGTAGTATAATTCTTGCTTTTTTCCAGCCCTACTAAGCCTCAAATCTTAATGTTGCTGAAAAGGTTCTACTATTGGGGATTGAGTTTTGCTCCTTACTCTCATCCATGCTACTGCACCTGCATTCAAGTGCTCCAAAACCAGCTAGCTTTATATCTGAAGTTCTTCATCTTAAATTCCTTATCTAAGACTACTGTTGCTCATGAAGCCTTTACCTTATTGTCTGCAAAATATAATGTCTTTAAGCACATTACTTCATTGTAAAAGTTAGATTTAAATTGTGAGCTTCTGCTATGAAATTATTATATAGATGGAATTAAGTATGCAAAAGCTATTCAGTAACAGTTACCTTTGCAGAATGTATATAATGAGCTAAACCTAGTCCCAAGCTTAAATTTTCTTAGAAGGATTAAGTTACATTTTATGTAACTCCTTTGTTTTATAAAGGAAGATGGTATGCATTCATAACTACTTCATCCTTCTATTGAAATGTTTCTTTCACACACTGTACACTGAAGTCTGGAAGAGCCTTAGTTTCTTTGGATGTAGGCTTTGTGAACTTTCCAATCAGTTCTGTAAACTTAAGTTCTGCATAAACTTACATATGCTACCCTAATGGTTGGGGAAAAAAAGGACTGCCTTTAAAACATCGGGCAATTTCTATTTTGGATTAATTCTTTTTTGTTTTCTGTGTAACTCCCAACATGACACCTCAAGCATAACTTCCTATTACAAAAGGGACGTGGAGATTATATTAAAAAAAAATTACCAAGCAAATTTTACAGACCAAGGACTCTTCATGTTTTTACCGGCCTTTACCTTCTCCATGCATTTGAACAATAATATTTCATTCTATGCATTCAAATAATTGATGACATTTTTATAAGTCTTTTAAACATTAAAAACATTCTGACACAATAAGTTCGGAATTTTGCAATATCAATAATAAAATTCATCTGATTATCTGAAAGGAAGGCCTCCCTGACAGTTCTGTCTGACACTGTCCTCTATGCAGTAAAATCAAATGTACCTTACCATCAAATCTTGTTAGAAAACGTCACATCTACCACTGAAATTTGTCACATCTATTAAATATATTTTGTCTTTCTTACGATAAAGTGCATTTCTCCATCTGCAACATGCTCACAAGGGAACACCATAGATGTCTCCAGACAGCAACTATCACAAAAAGTAAGAAACATTTAAGTACACAATGATTCTTAAAATAATCATTTGTAGCTGATATATCTAACAGCTCTCTCAAACATATACTGCATACATACTTCTGTTTATAAGTTTTAAATATTTCCTCTGTGGTAAATTATTTTTTACTAGGGGAATAGAGTTCACTGTGCTATCATTTCTCAGGCATTTTAATGGATATTTTAAGTTATCTCATTGGATTCCTACATTTAATTATGTGGTCTAATCTATTTCCCATGACAGCATGCATTTACACAAGTCATTATTCTTCTTTTTGATTCAGTAATGTACCACATGCTATGATTGTAACTAACACCTTTGAAGAATTTAATCTCTATTGTGTGAATGTGCATAATAATAAGGAGGTCTAAGAGGGAAATATTTTAAAGTAACTTAGATTTTTATTGCTTATGACTCTGCTTATAAACTTACCCCAGATTTTAAAGGTTCTTACACTTGCATAGCAAGACTGGAAATATAACAATTGACTTGACTGATTCATCATTCAGTGAACTGTCTTACACCCATAACAATAAATTTTATCTGTGATCCCTTGTATCTTGTACAATACAAGATTATGTTTATAGTAAAGATCAAATCAATCAATTATTCCCACTGGAATGGGCTGCCCAGGGAGGTGTTGGACTCATCACTTCTGGTTGTGTTTAGGAAGAGTTTGGATAATGTACTCAGTGACATGATTCAGATGATGGGATGGTATTGGGTTGGTGATAGGTTAGGAAATAGGTAACAGGTAACATGTTGGACTTGATTATCTCTATGGTCTTTTCCAGCCTTGTTAGTTCTGTGATTCTGTGGTTCTCTGATTACTTATCTGAATATAACTGGAAAACTCTTACAACATTGAAATACACATCAGAAATGCCTATTTATTTAATGTGGACTTAAACAGTTTTTCAGATGATGTTTAAAAAAAATGACAATACAAAACTTATTAGCTGCCTTATTGTATTTTAGGGAGTGAAAATTAATACATAGATAGATATTCTTAAAACACCTTGTAGAAATTCATTAACTAACACATTAACAAACCCTGGAGATTTGGCAGGTTCAGTAGATGTATATTTATCACAGAACCCCAATAATGTGCACCACAAAAAATCCACATGTATGCACAAAAACCATAGTTCATTCATAGGTAATGCAATCAAGAGATAATCCCAAAGGCAAATTATACACCTATATTCCACCTATAGTCTGGCCCATAAAGATGATATATTTAACTGCAAGCCATTCATTCTTACATTTTATTACATCTTATTCCAAGTTTATTTGAACAATAAAATTCTGTGACTACAATAATTGACCTCACTATCAGGAGTATATCCATGGAGCATTTGTCACAGTGAGATTCCAACTAATGAGTTCTACCTGTTATAATAAGAATATTTAATGAGTATTGATATATTTGGTACACTAAAGAACATAGAAGAGATCTGATTGCTCAGAAATATACAATCTAAGACGAAACTGTTAGGGTTATAATTAGGGTATTATAAAATGGCCACAAGTGTTTATAAAAAAATAAATGAAACAGGACATGTCCTTTCTATTTTATGTTTCACCCTATGCATGAAAACTTTTACTTTTCTGCTTTACTAATTCTGTACGTTAGTTTCTAAATTACAAAATTCAGAGCCTTAGTAGAAGTAAACTATTGAAAATAATAGGAGATATCAGCTGTTTACTAAGAGGAGAATATTCAACTACCAGCAAAACTTTTTTTGCTAATTTGAAGTGTTGGCCATCTACTGTCTTGCTGTGTCTGATGATGGAGAAAGAAGATAAGCATGCTTGATGAATTTTGATGGTTTAGAAAATGTAAAATCAACTCATGATAAAATTAGTAAGTGTACTAATATATATATGATTTATCTGATCCGATCTGATATGACATGATATACTACATAATACAAAGCAGTAGAGGTTTTACAATATTACTCTCTCTGCAGTTAGGGAAGATGACAATATTACCAAGCATATCTAGGATCAAGATCAAATATTAGTTAGGAATGAATGAAAGGACAGGTTTGGAAGTGCATCCCATTGCAACAGAGGGACCACACTGTACTGCGGATACAGTCTATGTAACTTACCCCAGCTAGAGATCAGCTCTAAGAATTTTCCTGCAGATCAGGACAGAAAAAAGCCTACTGCTGGCAAAAGTTTCAATGTTTTTGTGAATAAAGCAGGAGTCTGACATTACTCAGCTCATTGACAGAGTAAATCTTGCTGGTTGTACTTAACAGTTGCTGTGTAAAGGACTGGTATAAGAATGTATAAGAGTAAAAGCCAAATTATTACTAGACTGTAGGATCCTTAAAGTAGTTAAAAGAGCATGCCCAAGCCATGACACAAGGACAGAAAAATTAGGATCACATGATCATGGTATGACTGTGGAGCATTGGAAGAGGTGACTCCTGGACACCATGTGGCACCTAAACCCTTGAATTATTGGCTGTAAGAATTCTAAACTATGTAAAGGTATAAATGTAAGTTGAATTTGCAAGAGTCTTTCACCCCTTGTACTGCTTTTTACCCCCTTGTAGAGATTGCTACTCTTCTTACTCCTTCTTAACCTTGGATTCCCCAAGACACCATGTGAACCCTGGACCCATCTTTCTTTGTGGTGGGCATGTTACTGGAGGGGTCCATGAAAACATTGCATGCCACAATTTGTGCCCGAGCAGGGTCTCAGTCTCGGATGCAAGAAAGAGACGGGACATGGCAGGAACTCAGCTGAAGTGAAAAAAAACTTCAGATCTCAGAAGAGAAAAGGAACCTCAAGAAAAGTGTGCTCTCAGAGTCTGCAGTGAGTATTGGGTCACCTGAGCTGAGAACAAAACCCCTTGTCTTCCTCAGTTTCCCATAGCCTTTCAAAGTCTGTAGACTGTGTAAAAAAAAAATGGAAGAATATCTATTCCCGTAACAAATACATCTATTAAGAAACATTAATTACCTTAAGAAAACAAAAAAGGAAAATAAACACACAGGAAACTTTAAGGTTATCTATATGGAACCCATGAAATCTTTAAGGCCAATGTATAAAGGACTCTTGATATTCAGAGGGAGGAAATGGCTAACGTGCAATACAAGTTTCAGCTTACATATAACTTTGAAAATACGTCAAACTGCAGAAAAAATAGAAAGGATTGCATGGGATGCAATCTCATGCAACCACAGTATTGGAAAAGGAAAACCTTCTAGAAAACAAGTAATTTATCACACCCAAAGGGTACAATAGTTAAAAACTTTGCAATCCTTTATAACTCGTAATACAATCAGAGTAAGATATAATAAGTAAAATTTGTGGATGCAAAAGCACTCTAGCAAAGCAGGTTTTGCTTTGACTACTACACAAAAGTAGAACTACGTGAACTTCACTTCTGCTAAATTATTTAGAATTTCTTCTAAATTCTGCCCAACACAGGACATGCCATTAAAGAAAATACATGAGAAAATAGCATAGTCCAGGCAAAGCACTTCATTAATTAAAGCTTACAAAGAAATACTAAGTTTACAAGGTAGCAGGTCATCTACTAGAGAGAAAGGCTCAGTGAAAATGGCTGACATAAATTTTACTTTGTGTTGTGGGTTGGAAAAATAAAACCGTTCGCCCCCCCATTCCCCGCCGGGGCTGTCGCGCCCGTGGGGACCGCGTCGGGAATGGAGCCACAGGCGGGGCGGTGCTGGGGCTGCCCCGCGCTCGCACGGCACGCGCCAGGAGCTGCCGGGGCTGCGGGCGATGGTGCCAGGCGAGCCAGCAGCAGCGGCAGAGCAGTAGCAGCACCAGGCAAGCCAGCAGCAGCGGCGGCGCGGAGTAGCCGGCGAAAGAGGCGGCTTTGCCCAGCCCCAGGAGAAGCCGGCGAAAGCAGTGGCTTTGCCCGCCCCGGGATAAGCTGGTGAAAGCGGTGGCTTTGCCCAGCTCCAGGAGAAGCCGGCGAAAGCGGCGGCTTTGCCTGGCCCCGGGAGTGGCCAGGGCCGGCTCCTTACCTGCGGCTCCGGCCCGAGGTGGAATCCCGGCGCGGCGCAGCCCCAGCTCCGCCGAGCGGCGGGGCGCGGACNAAATCTCTCCTTGGGCTAAGGGAGGGAGGGGGTTGTGCGCGGTTTTTCTAATTTTCTTGAGTTGTTCCCTCAGTCAAAACCGGGCTGAGGCTCACAGCTAAGGGGATCTTCAGACCGCATGCTCCCTTCTAATGACCCCGGAGTCTCCCAGCCGGGCCCAGAGAGAGAGACAAGCACTATCTCCAGAGCGTCCTCACCTCAAACGCGGGCCCTGGAAGATTTAATTTGTTTGTCTGGTTTGCACTTTATTTGTCGGCTTTTGGTGTTTGCGCAAAATAAACTGTGATATTTGTGTGTTTTCTTCATTTTGAGGTGTCTTTGTGACTTCTCTCAGAGTCTCTCGTCCAAAATCCCTGAATTTGTGGTAAAACCACCACATTTTGGAAGAAAAGGAGAGATGAAACAGGTATTGCTATAAAAGACAATTCTTGTACTAGCCAGACAAATTTATCATTCTTTTCTCCTCTTACTCAATTACTTGTCCGCATACAATAAACTTAGAATTTAGTCATTGATAGCTCACTGCTTTTTCTGAAGTGGCTTTGGATGTCCTATCTGATTCTAGGAGCTCTGCTCTAACACAATTCTTGTTTAAGAAACTGCTTCTTTGCCTCTTTCTTCTTTACGAGAATGAAATAGCATAGTAGTAGAGCTGCAGTATTTTGAGAAGGTGTATTATTTCTGTATGGTAAATTAACTTGTCAGGAGTCAATGCCATTGTGCAGCATTCTCAACTTATTGCAAACTATTCTGTAAATACTTAACATTTAGCATCCTTTTTCCCTAGCTTATCCCTCATCTCTGTCCGACTAACCCATGGATATATATCCACAGATTCCACCAAATTAACCTATGCCTTTGAGGCCCACTGCATACTTTTATACAAGCATCCACACAACCATGCCAGTCCTTACATTATGGAATTTCAGGAAAAGAGTACATATATGGATTGGGATACCTTACACAATGCTGTGTGTCTCTGTGACAATTTTGTAAATTAAATTATTTCCTTGTAATTGCTTATGTGTCTGCTATGAATATCTTTACATCTTCTGTAAAGAGCATTACATACTGTTCAAGAAAAGAAGCACAATAAGCCATACTAAAAAGTCTGAAAAACAATGGAAGAGACATGACTGTAACATGCCAGTTGTTACCTTGACTAAAATTTTATGCAATATTTGACCATCTGATTTAAAGAGTGTGTATGTTTATGTGAGAAAAAGAGAGTAGTAGAAGAAACTTAAATATTTTCTTAATTGAATATGCAAATGTGTGCATATGGAAATGTGCACTTTATCACCAAAGAATTATGGAATATGCTGAGTTGGAAGGGACCCATCAGGATCACTGAGTCTAACTTCTGGCTCTCTGCAGGACACTCCAAGAATCACATCATGTGCCTGAAAGCGTTGTCCAAACACTTCTTGAACTCAGACAGACTTGGTACTATGATCACTTTCCTGAAGAGCCTTTTCCAGCACTCGATCACACTTTGGATGAAAAAACTTTTCCTGACAAACTTAAACTTCTCCTGACTCAGTTTCACACCTTTTTCTCACCCCTTGTCACTGGTCACAAGAGTGAAGAGATTAATACCTGCCTCTCTCCCTCCCCTTGTGAGGATGAAGACCCAAATGAGGTCTCACCTCAGTTTCCTCTAGTCAGGCTAAATGAACCAAGTGATTTCAGCCATTCCTCATACAGCTTCAGTCCCTTCACCTTCCTTGTTTCCCTCCTTCAGATGCTCTTTAACAGCTTAATATTTCTCTTAAATTACAGTGACAAAAACTGCCACAATATTCAAGGTAAGGCCACACCAGTACAGAGCAAAACAGGACAATCACCCTTAACAAGCTGCTGATGCCCTCCAGGACATGGTTGACCCTCCTGGCTGCCAGGCACTGCTGACTCAGATGCAATTTGTCATCAACCAGGTTCCCCAGATTCCTTTCCACAAGGCTGCTACTCTCCAGTCTCTCTTTCCTGAGTCAACACACAGAGCTAGGGCTACGCTATCCCAGGTGCAGAATCCAGTATTTGCCCTTGTTATCTTATTTGATGTAACATCATTAACTCAATGTTAAACATCATATGTCTCAAGTAATCTCTTCTTAAACTTTATATGAAACTTCATCTCCAAGTTAAGCAATTCCAACTATTTAAGCTTTTCCTCACAGGAAAGGTATTCATCCCTCTGATCATTTTTTTTTTGGCCTTTCTTTGGACCTGTTCCAACATGCCACATCTTTCCTGTGCTAGACACCCCAGAGGCAGATGCAGCACTTCAGATGTGGCTTCACCAGTGTGGAGAAGAGGGACAGAATCATCTCACTTGACCTGACGGCCATGCTGCTTTTGATGCAGCCCAAGATACATTTTGCTTCCTGAACTAGTTATTATCTTAATTTCTTGGATAGTTATCTAGTTTGATGGCTCTTCCTTTTGAAATTCTTTTCATACACAAAATTACATTAGTTCCCTTAAAAGCACTGAGTAGTGAAGGAGAGGAGAACATAGGCATTAAAAAATCGTTCAGAAAAATTTATATAGAAAATTTGAAGAAAACTGTAGTTAGAAAATATATATAGATACAGTGTGGTTCAGTTTCATTATAGTTTCGTAGTTCAGCACAGATACACTGAATTAGGCATGTAGAATCACAAGTTAAATAAGTTGTTCTTCTGCAATCTACCCATAACTAACACTTGAGGTTTTATTAGTTTTTGCAATTAGCAATATAAGTGCACGGAAAGATATTGTGCAATAAAAATAAAGTCAAACCTGACTTTATCAGTACGCTTAATGCCAGTGACATTCCGGAAACTTAAAATGGCACACCTTGCCCGTATCTATCTAAACTATTTCTAAGGCATCTATCGTTTTCATATCTGAATGCCAAAGTCAATGTAAAATGTTTACTATGGGTGGGGACAAAGGCTGGCTAAATTCAGATGAAAGTATTTTGTATAACTGAGCACATACTTGTATTTTTTACAGTAAGTATTTGCATTAAATGGTTAGGTTTGGAGGTACATGTTTAAAAAAAAATAAGTCTAAAGAGCACAAACATAAAGCCCCTGAACTTCAGGAAGTACTACATGAGCCCCAGAAGAGCTGGAGAGGGGGCAGGTATCAAAGGGGAACACTCACAGTGGACCTATGAATAACAAACCAAACTTATGTAATTTTAAGAATAGTCATGTATCACTATTTTCTGTATCTGAACACACACATACAAACAAATCACAAAGGCAGCAAATATACTGTTCAAAGTTACACACTACACAGTGAAAAAAAAAGAAACCCAATCAAACAAACAACAAGAAACCAACTAGTTTGATTATTTTGTGTCCATTGGGAAATATTGAGACAGGAAACAAAGGCCAAAAAAAAATCAAGCATTTGTGCACCATGACTTCATCCTTCCAGTTAAACAGATAAAATTTAGTTATGTTTCACTGACCCTACTATCCTACTTCAAATATTTATGCTTTTCCTATAGAGAGGAATATTTCATGCAAAATAAAATTGACTTCTCACATGAGTTAACTAAAAATGTATGATTAAAGTATCTAAACATCCTTCCACAGACCTCTGGACAATATATATGTGATAGAACATACATACTGGCTGTCCACACAGCTGGGAACTGACAGTCTCTTACCCTGTATCCAAAGGCCATTTCTTCTCACAAATCCCAGAATGTGTGATCCCACTTTAGTCATCTCTCCTGCCAAAACACTCTGGGGTAACAGGCAGCTTAGAAAACCTTATGACGAGCAATCCAAGACAATACATAAACTGAATTTGTCAAGCACATTACAGGGGACTTAATCGATCTTATTCATCTTAATTGATCTGCATTTCCAGCTGTAATATATGCTGCTGTGGCACTGTATTGGTGAGAACTTAAAGCATTATGAATACTTTTGCAGAAATATATTTCTGAGGAAATGGAATTGGTTTTGTGTAGAGGTTATTTTATTTCCTGGCTGCAAAACTTTCAGGCCCTTTGTATCTTTTCAGTTGCTATGGTTGTTTCCTGTGGACTGTAGAACGATATTTTTTACAGACTGAGAGAGATCCAGGCCAAAAGTTAAAATAACTAGTTTTAATTCCACAGTTTTAGTCAGCACTAGCTGTAACACTCTCTGAAGCTGTAAGATATTCAGAAATTTCTACAGCAAAAATGACCTTATGCACCTCTGCCCCTTAAACTTTTCTATTTCAACTCTTAATGATATACTTTTTTCTCTCTAAAATCCTAGAAGTAGCAGTTTAACTTTCAAGTGCCTGAATGAATTCAGGGTTACAGCTGCAGAAGGATAAAGAGAAAAGGGAGTAGGGAAGGACTCATAAAAAGACTGAAAATGATAACCTAGTTATTCATATGAAAGGATAGTAGTGACATGATAAAGAGAATGTGTTTTGGTGCCAAAAGGTCTACAAACCAGACCATTACAGAGGGAGACCTATGGACCATATGATAAAAAAAGAGGACAACAAAGTTGGCAAAAAAATTCCTTAATCTTCCACAACTTTTTTACTGTGTCTGAATGTTGCTTCAGAAGCTTAAAATCAGGAAGTCAGGTACACTCTAAATGAATTTTTTTTGATACACTGGATAAGTGGTAGCAGTGTTTGGCATCATGTAATGTGCAGAAATATTTTTACTGTTATACACTTTTTTCTTATGCTATCTATATACATGAGCTTCTAATCACAAGCAAAACATGAGAAAAGAATAAATTTATAAAATCATTGACAATTTGCAGTGTCACCAACTTATTGGTGGCTTGAGTTAGGTCATGTTGCTAAAATTTTTAATGCCTGTGTGAACAATGGACTAAACAAAAAAGATGTATACATAAATTCAACAACTGCTCTCATATTGCAAAACAGATTGTATTAGAAATACAAGAAAAATAGAGCACTTACGGGGAATGCCGCAAGTACAGTGGGCCAAACTAAACTCAGAATAGATCCTCCACAGTACAAGATTTTGGAGTAAGGTTACAGCTACTCCATAGCCATATGTTTTCCTATGAGCTGTCTAAAATAGATTATATACATATGGAATTTAAAACCTCTATACTGCCTGTCTAGTCAAAGCATATAGAAACCACATGTCTATCTGTGGTGGTTTTACCACAAATTCAGTGATTTTGGAGCAGAGACTCTGAGAGAAATCACAAACACACCCCAAAAATGAAGAAAACACACAAAAATCACAGTTTATTTTGTGCAAACACCAAAAGCCGACAAATAAAGTGCAAGACAGACAAATAAATTAAATTTTTTCCAGGGCCCACGTTTGGGGTGAAGACGCTCTGGAGATAGTGCTTGTCTCTCTCTCTCTTTCTGAGCCCGGCTGAGAGACTCCACGGTATTTAGAAGGGAGCGCATGGTCTCGAGGGCCCCTTAGCCTTGAACCTCTGCCCGGTTTCGACTGAGGAAAACAACTCAAGAAGATTACAAAACCGCGCACACCCTTCCCTCCCTTTTAGCCCGAGGAGAGATTTAGTGCTGAAAGAGGGAAAAAGGTGTCCTTTGGCCCCC
>VYZS01015425.1:32046-55236 GCA_013400695.1 Neodrepanis coruscans
CCATCATGGCGCCATCACCCGCAGCCCCCGGTGGCTCCCGGCGCGCGCGGCGGCTCCCTTCCCGATGCGGTCTCCACGGGCGCGACAGCGCGGGACCGCGGACAGTCCTGTTGGAGATTGGTGGGGAGGAATGGTTTTTATCCTTTCCAACCTACAACACTATCACACAGCATCTCATTTTTCTAAATTGATAATGAAGTGAGGACATATAAGTAATTATGGACTTGATGTGATACAGCGACAAGTAAATTTTGTAAGATCTTCGTATGCTTGTAAGTCAGATCATGTGTATTATTACTTTGTCCCTTCAGAAATATTATTCTTTGCAGGTTCTTAGGAAACTCATTGTAACTCACTGCTTGGCTCTCTACTTCTATACTTTCCAGGAAAAAAAAAAAAACATAATTACTGTGGGAAGTCTATCTTACAAATTTTTGAAAAATAACTATGAACTGTACAAGAGTATTTTGCAGATCTAGTATTTCACATACTCAGGAAAATCCCAACAGTTTCCTAACTCCAAATCATGGTGAAAATTTTCTCTGTACCCAAACTCAAAACTTTCTGAAAGTCACTAGAGAAAGTGCATTTAAACAAATTCCAATTTTTAATACTACAAAAACATTCATCTTTTCATGTTGCCCAAATATGTTTTTCCGCCTCATATCTGTCCCTTTTAATACTACTCCTTTTTCTGTCATATTCAACTGCCTATACAGTGATAACTGCCTATCACATGTGATAATTTCCTTCTGTAAACTTTCATGAATTCTTATTTATTTTCATCTTACATTGTAAAACACATCTGCCTGAAGATCTTTTTTTTATCCTGCACACAGACAGTTAGAGATACTTCATGGTGTTGGAATTTATGCATAATTATTACAGGAACATGAAACACCCTAATTTCATTCAGTTTCTTGTTTTATACTTGCAATATCTGACCAAGTACACTGGTTTGGAAACAAATACTCTTAAAGTATAAAGGCACATGTGTGTTTTCTCATCCTTTTCAAGCGCAAAAATAGTAATTAATAAAATAATTACTTTAACTACATAAATACATACACAGTAAAGATTTAGGTACACATGTATCCAATGTGAAATGCACATACCAATCACATAGCAATAGTGCAGATCTAATTTCAGACAAATGAAGATAAATTTGACCAGCATATTCATTTGCTGCTTAGAACGCATTACTTATTTTCTTTGAATATATTTCATTATCCTGCTTTCTTTATATTACATTTTTATTTGAGAAATAATGGGGGGAAAAATGAAAAATAAAAAAAGTAAGAAACATCAACATCTCAGGGACTATTAAAGCAAACAGAAATGTATTATTGAGTTACAATAATCTAATATGAAACATTTTTAAAAAGAATAAAGTAATCTTACCACCTTTCCTCTGTTTATTCTACCAACTTCTTTAATAAAAATCACTGTTTCACATACAATATCTGTTCCCGTCATTCTCGCTTATCATGTCCTTCTTCATCTGAGCATTTACAAAAGAAATATAAACTAATGCTATTCTGATTAGTGGCAGAGGGTTCAGAAATTGTCAATAAATAAATAAAATATGCTTAAAAAGACATTAAAGAAAAAAATTGCCAACTACCTCTGGCCTGAACTGCACAGAATGAGATAAATATTATTTATATTTTGGGGGGTGGGGGAAGAAAGAAATCATTACCTAAGAAATGAGAGAAAATTTGGCAGCTTATGTACAAGGAAATACATGTTTTCTTATTTTATAGAAATAAGAACTACTATTTTAAACTTCAGGTCTGCAATCAAGTTGATTAAAGAATTAAAACTGTCTCTTTCAACCACAGGGGTTAATACAGAGATCAAGTCAAGAAACAGAAGCACTGGCATCAAGGAGATAAATGTTCCACGAAAAAGAATTAATCTGACATTTCATGACAATCCCTTCAGTGCTTACCAGGTATGTGCCACAGTGAAACGCCTCTGTTTTGGTATGTTGCTATTTAAAAACAACCTGCGCAAAAGTCTTGAAGAGTTTCGAGGCGAAATAACTGGACACAGCCGGGGAGAAGCCGGTGAAGATTTTTGAGTTGTCCTGGACTTTTCATGTTGCAACAGGTTTTCTCTCAGGGTCTTCACAAGATCTTCATTTAGCCATGGATTCTGACAATGTGTATTTTCCACTTCAGGAACAGGCAAATTGTCCAGACTTGCCTGCTGAGCCATGTTTCCCAAGTTTGTTATTAAGGTCCAATATAGTCGAATGTTGGCTTAACTACTTCAAATGTTTCCTTTCTAAATCAGTTCCCAAGAATTGTTCACAGATCTTGCTCCAGTTCAGCCTATTCTGTTTTCAACCTGGTGTTGCCTGCCCTCAGAGTCTCTCTACAGATAATGATCTACAAAGGAAAAAGCAGGCTAACTCCTCCACAGAAACCGATTAGACATTACCACTCCTTTCACAGTCCCACTGCCAAAGACCACTTATTAGCTATCATAGCAAGTGAGCACAGGAGGAAGAAATTGTTTTAGCACAGCCTTTATCAGAGCTGTAAAGCTGCCTGTTAAACTATCATAACTAATGTGCTGCAGCTGCTTGAGTGACTTCTGGTTATGTACATAAAAAGTGGTGGAGGAGGGCTTAAACATCAGATGTGTAGTCCTTTTGTTTGGTTATTCTTTCTGTTGCTTATTCCTGAATTTTCAGGGAGGCGGAGAGGAAGGAGGGCTGCTGAATAACCTCTTCCGTTTTTGAAGGATCTACAGTGTTTATCTTTGTAGTCTCCATGCAAAATTCAAGATTCCAGACTTTCACTTCTTAACCTAACTAGCAAATGCTCCAATTAAATAGTGCATAAGGGCTTTGTTTTCTCCTTTTCCTCCACACTCCCAAGTCAGTTTATCACAATCAGTTTTCAAACATTTTTTGGAAAGCCTAAAACCTTAAAGTTGCCAAGAAAACAAACCACACATTTCAGGGATGCACATAAACTGGAATCAGACTACGACAACTATTAGTATCTGTTCAATGAGATGTTCTTATTTTAGTATTTCATCATATTATGACTTAAGACTACTTGAACTAAGGAAATGTCTCTTGCCTATTCACAACAGGTGTGTAAACAAACTATTGAAAGTTACTCAAAAAGAACTTCCAAAGGATAAAAAATGCAAAAATACATAAACTTATGTGGTCAATGCATACAGATATTAAATTTTATTTTCAAAATACATTTATTTTCATGGCACTATGCAATTGACATCTTTGTCAATCAAACCTGAGCTTTATACTTTTTTTTCATTTTTAATTAAAATAACTCACTTCATCCACTCCAAAAGACAAAAGTTTTATAAGCATGTTCAAGTATCTTGATAACTCACTCACAGTGGAAAAACAACTGGTGATAGGCTAATATTTGGTTTGTTTTTGCTGTAAAGCAAAACATTTAGAAATGTTTTCAGTCATAACCACACTTTCTGATCATTCTATATGAACAAAGAATCAACCTTTTGGGAAAGATTTCTTCTCAATATCAGAACATTACTTGTAAATAATTTTCATTGTTTCCTCTTTTACTTTGTCTTTTGATCCAGCTTTTCTTTGTGAATAAGAATTTCCTTTTGAAGGACACCCAGCATCCTGGATTTTGGTAGGGTGAAGTCTGTTTGGCTACAGTTGCATGACCGCATGTGAAAGACAAATACACTTTTCTGTGTTGTAGCAAAATCAGAAATCCTGCAAAAGCAGCCTCCTGTCAAAACAGAGGGGAATCACCTTTCTACTCTGTACTGAAACCACAACTCCTGATGGAGTTTATAAAGAGAACACTGACAGGCGTAGAGTAGAACAGCAATGAAATGGTCAACTTACATTAAGAATGACATTGCTATCAGGTGTCAACCCCATTATATAGACAAGTTTCAACTGTACTGTGTCATATGTGAAATTTGATAACAATGTACTTACAAACTTAACTCAATATTGAACACCACCATAGAATGCAGAAATCACTGTGCATTACATTTTTGTGCACTTTTCTAAAATTTTATAGGTAAAATTTAATTGCTATGTAAAAAATAACACTGACCAAATGTAGAATAAAGCCCAAATATTATTAAAACAAAACAAAAAAATTTAAGCTATATTTTATTAAGAATAAAATATGAACTGGAAATTAAATGATAATTCACAGGCAGAAGAATAATTTGATTAAACCCTAACTAGCACAATAACTGCTTCCATGCTTTTTTTTTTTTTTTTTTGTTTTCTTTTTAAGAATAATACACACAGCACTGGTCTTCAACAGCAGATGAAAAAAAAGTATAATATATTAAAATGTGTATAACTGTGTATAATAAACATATCACCCTCTATTGGTTTATTATTCTTTTTTTTTTCATTAAAAACAGTAGCAATTCCATAACAGTCCAATTAATTCTTTCAAAAAATAAAGTCCGTATAAAAAGAGCAATGTTCTTTTATGCTATGAAAGACTGCCACCTGATGTCTATTCCAAAGTATGTCCATTCCAAAGTATCACTTCAAATAGCTGCTGTGGCTTTATAAAACTAGTAAAGCTGATTCGTTGGAGATCAACAAATCAATGACGTCATTAAAACCATTAACATTTATTATAGTGACCCTGGGATCATGTTTTAAGTTGGACTATGCTTCAAAGGGAATTATGGAAGAGGAAAGCATTATTTCATAGATCAGCAATTTTATTACTACTGTTCTTAAACATATTAGAACTAAGTCAACAAGGGCCATTAGCTTGACACCTTGGTATTGAGTGGGTTTCACCTCTTTTCAAAGAGATGATATATAATATATATGGAACACCAGAATAAACAGTTTCAACAGAAAAAGTGAACTCAGTCATTATAAAATAAATCCATCTGCATGAATATATAGCTGAAATGCTTGTCTTCACCGGGTTAATGTGTTAAATTTCTCAATATTATTGTTCCATGTCCCCAGATATGTTATCTTGATATATGTCTACCTCTCTTCCTCCTCCCCCTCAAAAACAAACAAACAAACAAAAAAAAACCCACTGCAAAAACTCTCAAGTATGCTCATAAAGTTAAATGAAAGCCTGTGGACTGATTTTATTATAGACTAGAAGCATATATAGTCTTCACTGTAACAAAAAGCAGAGATCTAACTTTCAGCAATATCAAAAAACCATTGGACAAATTTTAGCCAAAATACTTGTCTTAAGAATCAGAAAAATCAGAAAAAGCAGAGAAATTTTAGTAACATGGGGTAGTCTACCCAGGTCCTAAAATAAAGCACTGAAAGAAAACAATTCCATGAGGAAAAATTATAATTTGTAGTTTAATTGCACATTGAAAAAAGACAAAAAAAGTACTAGTTTCTTTTCTATAAATACTAATTAAGTAACAGTCCTACTGGACTGTGTTTTAATAACAATGTATCTCAATTTCCTAAAAAGATCACCAAAGTTATTACTAAAACTTTAAAAATTGGTAGCTATTCCTATGAAAAACTTCCTCAGATAAAAACTGTAGTATGTGTTTTTCACATACGGTAAGAAAACTTAAGGTAGAATTCCAAAAATTGCTCTAGGGTTTTAACCCTAGATAAGATCTAGTCAAGATGGAGGGAAGGTCATGCCTGACCAATTTAATTTCCTTTTATGATCAGGTAACTTGTCTGATTGATGAGGGAAAATCTGTAGATGTGGTGTATCTAGATTTTAGCAAAGCCTTTGATACCATCTCCCATAGTAAACTCCTGGTGAAACTGGTGGCTTGTGGCTTAGACAGGTTTGCTCTGTCCTGGGTTAAGAACTGGCTGGATAACCGAGCTCAGAGAGTAGTGGTGAACAGTGTCACATCCAGTTGGAGGCCGGTCATTAGTGGGGTTCCCCAGGGTTCAGTGTTGGGACCAGTTTTGTTCAACATCTTTATTGATGATCTGAATGAGGAGATGTAATCCATCATTAGTAAGTTTAAAAATGACATCAAGCTTGGAATAAGTGNCAAGGGAGGTTGTAGCCAGGCAGGGGTTTGTCTCTACTCTCAGGTCCCCAGTGACAGAACGAGAGGATACAGTCTTAGGCTGCGTCAGGAGAGGTTTAGGCTGGATATTAGGAAAAGCTTTTTCACAGAGAAGTGATTTCCCATTGGAATGAGCTCCCAGGGAGGTGGTGGAGTCACCATCCCTGGATGTGTTTAAGGAAAGGTTGGATGGCATACTTAGTGACATGGTTTAGATGATGGGATGGTGTTGAGTAGGTTGATAAGTTAGGCAATAGGCTGGACTTGATTATCTCTACGTCTTTTCCAACCTTGTTAATTCTATGTAATTCTGTGTAACCTAGATTACAAAAGGAATAGTTTTAAAGGTTTTTCGTGGATGAATTAATTTTCTAGGTTCTTATCCTAGTGAAATGAAATCACTGAAAGTGATCTATGACATTCCATCATGAAAGATATTAACTGCTTCTTTTGAAATAAGAATATTTGAGAGCTGATACATACTCCATTTCCAAAAGTTAGTACTGATAGTACTTTAAGCACGTTCATGTTGTATGTCTTATTTTAAGGCACTAACAGTTAGATCTAATTCTGCAGGTTTTTCATAATCACAGGTAAAAGTTATATCAAGATCAGATTTATTTCTGCCTGCTATATTCTTAACTAAATTATTATAAGGTTCAGAACAAATGCATAGAATTGAAATCTCCTAATAGGAGAAATTCAATATCAAAAAAAAATCTAGAAACAACAGTAGCTTTTATTCTCCTCCAGCGACCACTTAAAGATACTAAAAAATGAAATTCAGATATTCAATTCTTATGCTTTTCATAAACTTTCTTATAAAATATGCACCTTACAATAAGTGTACTTAAAAAAACACAGGTTTAAAGAGCTTACTTTTCTGTTAATTCCAAAGTCTCTTTCTAAGCTACAGCATATAGAAGAGAATAAGTTAATTGGTTCTGCAGGGAATACTGTGCAAAATCAAACAAGTATTTTATCTCACATAAACCAAACCAAAACAAGGATTTAAAAGTAATTTCTTTGTTACATCTTTGAACACAGAGTATGATAAAGTTAGTTTTTTAGTTTTATAACTACTAATCAATAGATAAAATACGTGATTGTGTCTATTTTAAATTACCTTGAATTGAGTTTTTCCTGTCAGGTCACAAATGCAGTTATTCAAACAAAGCAAAAGAACTTTTTTACATAAAATATGAATAAAAATCATTAAAATATCTTACTTAGGACTAAGCAGACAATTCTAGACACATAGAAGTGCAAGTGAAAAGCAACACCAACGTTTTGCTTCTTTTAAAGCAAGCAGATCAGTATCACAGTATCATAGAAGGAAGGATTCAAGTTGGTAATGAACTCAGGTGTTCAAGTCAACTCTCTTGCTCAAAGCAGGACAAGCTGCAGAGTCAGACCTTGCTGAGGTACTAGAGTACCCGAGAGTGGTGTAGAAGTGGAAAGAAGAGAAAAGAAAAAATCAGAAGTGGTTGTGAAGAATATCTACTATATACCACGGTTTAATTTCCTTAAGAAAATAACAGTAGTGAGGGTATGGGGTGACTAAGAAGAACCCTGATTCTAGGTAAAGTAGAAAATAAGAATCTTGGATAACACTATGATTCTTTTTTGGAAAGAGAGGTTGATGCAAGAATTGAGAAGCATAGTGGTGAGGAAGAAAAGGATAAAATAAAAAATTAAGAGGGTGCAGGAAGTCTTACTAAAATATTGTCCATCAGCAAAGTTTAATACCTGCCAATTGCCACATTCTCAAAAAGCTGGGATGATATTCATGTATTTGTCAAGTGAAGGGTACTGCTTATCAGACTGTTTTCTTAGCAGTTATGTGTGTGGCCTGCTGAGGAAACCATAGGAGCTGCCAACAGGTGACTGAAAAGGGGACTGGTTGCATAGAAATGGGAAGCATCGCCAACAGATAAAACTCTAAATTAGATAAAGTTTGGGGAAACACATGCACCTCTAAAAATTCCAAGAAAATTTTAGGCTGCTCTATTCATTTTGTGTATTTGAACTAAGTACATTTTTAATAATATCCTAACAGAACAGTGGTACCTAAAATAGCATTAAAAGACCAGGTTAGGTCAACTTTTCAAATCATAACTAGATAGACATACATTTAGAAGGCTATTTTCAGAAGAGGAACAGAATACACACAAATTCGGTCTGCTGGGTTTACCACCACAAACACAACAATTGCTGTCTTAAAATTCTAGAACATTTCTATTCTCCAGAAATTCCTAATAAAAAATTTTAGAATATCAGGTAAAGAATATCAAATTTGCCTTACAATTCAATAAATTCTGGTTGGATCAAATATTTCTTTTTTTACATTTTTCCCAGTGTTTGGAAATGTTACCATGATTCTACTAAAATAAAGTACAGTTCAGTTGCTGATTCCCCTGAATGAGCCACTGAATTTTTATTTTCTTTATTGTGTATGGCAGAAACAACAGAGATAAGAGAACACTGGGTGTATTGTAATAAAAGAAAACAGGTAGTTATAAAAACTACATGTTACAATATGGCCAGAAACCACGATAAGAAAAGATCTATGCACAAAGATATCATCAGTATTTTGCATTATACAAATGCCACTGTAGTCCTGTAAATTATGTAATAAATAGTCAGTCAAAGAGCTCCAGCTTCAAAACACACAACGCTATATACATAAATAAGAAAATAAACAAAAAAACCAATCAACCAATCAACCAAACAAACAAAAAAGAAGGAAGCTGTCATTTCAAGAGCATTCTACATAGCACTGGGTTATAAATAAAATTGTTATGTCAACACTGCGTAGGATAGCCTAGAGATTTCCTTCTAAAAAAATTAGATTTTCCTTCACTTAAAGAAAATAATTGAGAAATTGCTTCTATAATCATGAACATCTATTAGAAAGAACTGCCAACACAATCCCCCTTCAACTATGAAAAAAGCTATCAATATTTGAAAATAAACTTTCTTTGCTATGGCAACCCATGGAAAAAAGCCTCAGCCAATGTCACACGTTAGAATATCTAACACATAACTTCATAAATATAAATGCAAAATTTATTGAGAAAGATTATGTTTGTTGTGGCAAGAAACTTGGCTTGCCAGGAGAGTATAGGCAGATATATCATTCCCCACACATATGTGTTAACATAGAAATGAATGACCTCATCTGACAAATAAGAAAAAACAGTGTAGCAATAACCCTGATTTCTAAACAATTGTGTAGGAGAATATTTCCTGGGCTAAGATAAAGGGAAATTAAGGTATTTCTACATAATTTCATCAAAGAACAGACAAGAGTGTTAGGCAGAATTCTCGCCACTGCAATGCATAAATATATCTGTTGACTATTAGTTAATTCCAGTTGAAGGACATGGCCCACATGAGCAGAAAACAATTACAAGCATATACAGCTTTGAAGTACAGTCCTGAGGAGGAGGGAGAGAAAAGGGTAGTGAAAGGATAGGGCACGGAACAAAATAAGATGATTTCAACCACCCTAGTCTGTATTTAATATGGATATAAACTTCACTTGAAAGCACAGCAGCTAAACGAGTCATGGTTGTAATTTCGGCCCTTTTAAGGCTCGACCTGTGACAGATTCTGTCAATTAGCTTAAGCATAAGAGCATAATTTTTCCTGTTGATGGTAGTGAATGTATGACTCTGTAAAAATCTAAGCATTAAAAAGTATCACAAGTACTTGGCAAAAATTACTTTGACATTCTAGATTCCTAAACTTAAGAGTTTGTCAGGCTAGCAGGAGAAATATGTCTTACCAAACTATACTTAACCCAGGCCCTCCAAGCATGGTGGTTAATCCATGATATTATGTATAAACAAGTATATTTCTGTGAGGTCAGACATATATGCTGAAAGTTTACTTAATAAGGAATCTAGACCATCTATTTCAAGTAATTTGTTATTTTGACTATGCATTAAAAGCTGAGAGAAATTCAAAGGAATATTTATAAAATCGAAAGAGGTTGAAAAGTGAGAAAAATAAGTCTAAAAGTCTACAGTAATGTTACATAAGTAATTCATTGTTGGGAGATGAACTACTATCTAATGGCAAAAACATAAATGCATTGAAAGAGAAATCATAGCTGCATAAAATGCTTTAATACCACAGGATGCTTCAGAGTTTAGACTGTTGAACTCCTAAATGTTTAATTTCAAACTTGTTATTGTAAATTGTTTTTTTGAAGTTTGAAGTCCTAAAATCTTCTGTAGAAAACAAAATATAACTTTAAAAAAAGTTTCTCAAATTATTCCCTTAAAGTGATTTCTCTGTCTTTTTTACAGACATGAAAATGATCACTTTACAGATTTTTAAGAATTGGAATTCAAGCAATTTCCTTCTACAATGTTATTAGAAATTGACACATTAAATAAGTATTTGTGTGTTTGCCAGTTCTATAGTGTATCTTTCTCCAGCTTAAGTAGGACTTGAATGCTTTCAGGAAAATTCTTCTGTTTATGAATGGAAATTTAATTCTATCTTGCAAAATTCTACCCTGGAATCTTCAATACTTTTACTTTCTTCTGAATGTACATGGAAAGAAACCTTTGAAACTCCCTTTGGTTGCATATGTATTGTATAATAAAACATCTTGTATAATAAAACGTCCGTGTTTTTATGAAACTATAGCATAATACACAGTAAAAAAAAAAAGATAATATACAAATAATGTCTCAAACAAAAATGGAAACAAAGGTTTTTTTTTCATGCGTCTAGCTAGAAATATCCCAAATAATTTATTAAAGTATATTAGATGGCAAATATAATTACAGAAGAACAAAAATATGTTTAATTCTGTAGGTGATGTGTGGTTGCTCTCGCATACTCTAAAGGACTGCAACATTCTTTAAGGTAAAGAAACTAACATTTAGGAAGCAAACACAATTATAAGACTTTTAAGATCACCTTATAGATTTGCCAAAACTGTTATTATAAAGAGGTTTTGTCTGAGTATAAATTCATTGAATTCAAATGGGAACAGGAAAAATCTCGAGAACTAAGACAATGAAAGTATTGTCAGCACTCTGTCACCCTCTACAGAAAAAATCCTCCACAAGAGGCAGTTCTACTACAGTACTACAGGATTATACAAATCTGTACCACCACTTCACCACTGGTTTATGGGACACTTATATTTTCAGAGAAGCTAATGTACATGTTCTTGTTGGATATAATTGTAATAAAAAAGTTCATTTTTTCATTTATAAAATTGAGGGAAATAAAAGTTGTCAGATCTTTATAAAATATGTTAAGCATTTGTGCTACATTAATGCCCCTGGATTACTGCTAACACCAAATCATAGTAACATGGAAAAAAAAAATTAAGTCAAATGTTTGAGTTTCAGTGCGGAATCCAAAATTCTAAGCTAGATTTTAAACCATACTTTCTGTGCTTAGATAGGATATTCTGGTTTTAATGTTACCAAAGAACACATATAAAGCTCACTAAAAAAAAACATTTCCCCAGAAGTTGAAAAAGAATTAAGGATTCAGAGGGACTTTTTTATGTGAATATAAAACATGAAATCTGTTAACTGAAAGAGATAATCCAAAGGCCAGTTCATAAAGAAACTTAGTATTTTTAAAATTTTTTTTTATTCTGCTGTTTGTTGCCCATTTTCACAACGTTTGAGAGTTTTCTTATATTTGAAATAGATAACATCCTGAGATAAACATTAAGAATGAATATTAAATTTATTTATACCTTGACTCTGTGAGGCCCTGGAATCTAAGGATCAGGGAAATGAGTTGAAAATGTGGATGAAGATTCTTCTGGGATGGAGGGGTTATCTAGGGCAGGGCAGCCTGACCTCCTCAATTAATTTGAAAAGGGTAGTAGTCACTGGTGACTCCATTTTGAGAGGAATGGAGGGCCCAGTATGCCAAATGGACCCAACTCACTGGGAGGTGTGTTGTCTCCCTGGGACTCAGGTAAGAATACCACCAAGAAACTTCCCAGCCTAGTACAGCCCACTGTACTATTGTTATCCTCTGCTGATTTTCCAAGTGGGCAGTACCAGGTCCCAACAAGAAGGCTGAAGACAACCAAGATGGACCTCAGGGTCTGGGGAGAACTGACCAAGAGATCTGGAGCAAATATTGTGTCCTCTTCTGCCCTGACAGTTGGAAGGAATTATACAGATGAATATCTGTATTTGATACTGGTGTTACCAGCAAAATTTGAGGGGTTTGACTGTGGGTCAATTTATATATATACCAATCCTGCTAGCAACAAGCAGGGTCTAGCTATCTCAGTGGGGGAGAATGATCTTATCCTGGAGTCAGCAGGGCTCTTTGAGAGACCTTTAAACCAGATTTGAATGGGAATAGGGACATAGCCAGGCTCAACACAGATAAGAATGTGGGAAAGGGAGAACTATAGCAACCACACCACTAGCAAAAGACGACTTTAGAAGGAATGTTTCAAGGAACCACAAGTAACCAAAGACTTAACAAAAGACAAGACTTTGGGGTATCCCTTTCCAATCCTACTGGGATATTGATATAATCATTCTATGTACAACAATGCATGCAGTACTTAGAACAAACAGGAGGAACTAGAGATCTGTGTGAAGCGACAGGGTTTTGATCACATCGCTATCATGCACACATGGTAAGATAGCTTACATAACTGAAATGTTGTCATGAAGGACTACATACTGTTGACAACAGACAGACAAGGAGGATACTGGTGGAGTTGCCCTTTATGTGAGGCAACAGTTGGAATATATCGAGATCTGTCTTGGACCGGATGATGAGCAAGTCAAGAATTTACAGGTTAGGATAAAAGGGCAGATTAGTAAAGGTGATGGTGTTTTGAGTTTTTGCTACAGACCACCTGATCAGAAGAGGAAGTAGATGCCATCTACAGGTAAATGGAAGCAGCCTTCGAGTCACAGGCACTGGCTTTTGTGAGGGACTTTACTCTGACATCTGCTGGAGAAGCTACACAGCAAAGTATAAACAGTACAGCAGACTCCTGAAAAATGCTGAAGAAAACTTCCTGTTACAGGTAGTGGAGGATCCAACCAAGAATGATATGCTACTCAACCTTATAATAGCAGACAGGGAAGTCCAAGAGATGCGAAGGTTGATGGCAGCCTTAGCTGCAGTGACCATGAGATTCTGGAGTTTAGTATCAGATAACGAGGAAGCAGAGCAGCAAGTAAGATTACAACCATGAAATTCAGAAGACCTAACTTTAGCCTCTTCAGGGGTCTTCTTGGAAGAACTCCACGGGAACGGGCTCTGAAAGGAAGGGGAGTCCAAGCGAGTTGTTTGATATTCAAGGATCACTTCCTCCAGGCTCAAGAACAGTATATCCCGAAGAGCAAGAAATCAGGAAAGGGGGCAAGAGACCTGCATAGATAAAAAGAGAAAATCCTGTTATTACTTAAATGTGAGCAGTAAATACACAGGAGATGAAAACAGGGTCAAGCCACTTGGAATGAGTATAGAGATGTTGTCAAAGTAAGCAGAAATGAGAAAAGAAGGCCAAGGCCCATTGTTATGGGGTGAAATGAAGTTTCTGAAGTTAAAACAATTTCCCTTTGTCTAATTTTTTTTTCCCCTCTTCTGGGGAAGAGCTCTGGACTTTCGCAGAGTGGCAGGGGTGGTGCGTGTGCCCTGCTCTGTCCCTGGGACAAGCAGCAGGAACAGCCCTGCGGCCCCTTTTCTGTGCTGGTTTGCTGCCTGGCAGTGGCCTGGGGCCGTCTTCCTACTGGGAGGTGCTGCTGCCAGCGTTTGCCCAGTGGCCGCCGTGGCCACAGCCCTGCTCTCTTGGCAGTGGCAGTGCGGCACCGTAGGCACTGTGCTGCCTGGAGTGCCGGCGGTGGCAGAAAAGCGCTGCCGAGCGCT
This sequence comes from Neodrepanis coruscans, assembly GCA_013400695.1. Classification (NCBI taxonomy): domain Eukaryota; kingdom Metazoa; phylum Chordata; class Aves; order Passeriformes; family Philepittidae; genus Neodrepanis; species Neodrepanis coruscans. The sequence goes on from VYZS01015425.1 coordinate 45,958, forward strand.
GGCAGGTTTGGCTCAGCTGTTCACAGTGCTGTGCGAATGCACAGTGGGTTTTCTGTGCGCGTGAAATGCGGCGCTAAACAGTGAATGCTGGCAGCCCTCGTGGCAAGGGAAACCAACCCACCACAAATGGCTTCCACTGTCACACAGGTTGAGGGCAGTTCAATGATGGTGCCTGGGGCCCCCAGGGCACCCCATGCCACCCGTGAGCGACCCCATTCCCCCTCGGGCCCTAGCCATGAGCCATTCTGAGGGGAAGCGCTGCCATGTTGCCTCGTGGTGAGATCTCACAGGGGGGCAGTTCCCGGGTGCCATTTAGCCAATCCAAAGGTGACCTGCAGTGGGAGGGAATCCAAGAACGCACAGGATTGGACTCCCTATAAAGCAGCAATCCCGGAGGCCATCTTTCTCTTTTGGGACTTGTCGGTCATCAGAGTTGCATCTCTACTCGTCTCTGCTTCAGCAGCACGAGCAGCACTGCAGCTTCAGCAGCAGCGGAGGCAGTGCAGGAGCTGAGGACAACATTGTCTCACCAGCTGTGGTATTTCTGTCCCCTGGGGTCCCCTTTGGTTTCCTTTTATTGTTGCTGTTTTTCAGGAAACCTTGGTGAGGACCCAGCCCCATCATAGCTTCCTCCCTCACACCAGCAGCCAGCCTCGGAGGAGCTCAGCTTGTCTGTCTTTGCATTTTATTGTCGGGTTTCTCTGTGTGTAAAATAAAATTTGTTGGTTTGTTCTTGATTTTCTATTGAGTTCTCTTGTCACTATTAATGCTCCTAGTGCCCAAACCAGGACACCCATTCAGAATTAAATGTAGCCAAGGATCTCAAGGACAAGTACGCTTCTTCAAATACATCAGCAACAAAAATGAAAAAAAAGGACCATGTGGGCCGGTTACTAAATAGAAAGGGAAGAACCCTGATAACAGAGAACACATAGAGGGCGGAGTTACTGAACACCTTCTTTACATCAGCCTTCACTGACAATACTAGCCCTAAGATGCTGATTTGGGTCACTCTGACCCACAAGCCCAGTGTAAAGAAATGCTGGAAGAAAGACTTTCCTTTGTTTAAGGAGGATTGGGTCAGAGAACACCTGAGCAAACCTGCTTACCACAAGTCCATGGACCATGATGGGATGCACCCGTGAGTGCTGAGAGATAGTTAGGTGAATAGTTAGGCTGCTCTTTATCACCTTTGAAAGGCTGTGGTGATCAGGAGATTTACCTGAGGAGTTGAAGAAAGTAAATATCGCCCCAATTTTCAAAAAGTGCAAGAAAGACTCAAGGGTCTGCCAGCCAGTCAGCTTCACCTCCATACCTGGGTATGGGACAGAATACCTCATTCTGAATGATGATGATGAGAAGGTGATCAACAGTAGACAGCATGAATTCACTAAACGTAAGTCATGTTTGACCAACCAGATTGCCTTCCATGATGAACAAACTACCTAGATGGATGAGGAGAAAACATCAACTTCAGCAAAGCTTTTAACACTGTCTTACATCATCCTCGTAGATAAACTCAGGAAACATGGACTGCGTGAGCAGACAGGGAGTTGGATTGAGAACTGGCTGAATGGCAGACCCCAGAAGGTCATAACAAGCAGAACGATGTCTAGTTGGAGGCCTCTGACTAGTGTTGTGCCCCAAGATTCAGTACTGATTCCAGTATCATTTAACTTATCCATCAATGACTTGGATGAAGTGGTAGATGCCTCCTCAGCAAGTTCGCTGAAGACACAAAGCTGGGAGGAGTGGTCAATACCTCAGAAGGCTGTGCAGCTCTTCAGAACGACTTTGACAAGTTGAAGAGATGGGTAGAGAAGAACTGCCTGAAAGTCAACAAAAGCAAATGCAGGATCTTGTACCTGGGAGGAATAACCCTGGGCACCAGTACAGTCTGGGAGGTGACCTGCTGGAAAGCAGGTCTATGGAGAAGGACCTGAGTGTCCTGGTGGACAACAAGATGTCCATGAGCCAGCAGTGAGGCCTTGTGGCCAAGAAGGCCAATGGCATCCTGGGGTACATTAGGAAGAGCACTGCCAGCAGGTCAAGGGAGAGCTGTGTCCAGTTCTGGGCAGTAGAAGAGAGACATGGAACTCCTGGAACAGGTCCATCAGAGACAGACAAAGATGATTTAAGGAGTGAAGCACCTCTTTTATAAGAAAAGGCTGAAAGAGCTGGGCCTGTTCAGCTTCGAGAAGAGACAGCTCAGAGGGGACTTCATGAATGTGTATCAGTATCTGAAGGAACAGTGTCAAAAGGATGGAACCAGGCTCTTCTCAGTGGTACCAAGCAATAGCACAAGAGACAATGAACAGAAAGTGATGCAGAGGAGATTCTACCTGAATGTGAGGAAGAACTTCTTTACTGTGTGTATGACTACACACTTTAACAGATTGCACAAATAGGTTATGGAGTCTCCCTCACTCAAGAACTGTCTGGACATAATCTTTTGCCATGTTCTCTAGGATGATCCTGCTTGACAGGGAGATTGGACCAGGTGACCAATTGTGGTCCCTCCATCTTTACCTGTTCTGCAATTCTATGACTCTAAAACCAAAGGCAAAAAGAACCCAGGGAGGAAAAACCCCCCAAATTCTTCCTGAGGTTATATTATTTTTATTGACTAATGGAATTATATATTTGTGTATCTATCAGAGGACAGAAAGGGNGTTGCCTCGTGGTGAGATCTCACAGGGGGGCAGTTCCCGGGTGCCATTTAGCCAATCCAAAGGTGACCTGCAGTGGGAGGGAATCCAAGAACGCACAGGATTGGACTCCCTATAAAGCAGCAATCCCGGAGGCCATCTTTCTCTTTTGGGACTTGTCGGTCATCAGAGTTGCATCTCTACTCGTCTCTGCTTCAGCAGCACGAGCAGCACTGCAGCTTCAGCAGCAGCGGAGGCAGTGCAGGAGCTGAGGACAACATTGTCTCACCAGCTGTGGTATTTCTGTCCCCTGGGGTCCCCTTTGGTTTCCTTTTATTGTTGCTGTTTTTCAGGAAACCTTGGTGAGGACCCAGCCCCATCATAGCTTCCTCCCTCACACCAGCAGCCAGCCTCGGAGGAGCTCAGCTTGTCTGTCTTTGCATTTTATTGTCGGGTTTCTCTGTGTGTAAAATAAAATTTGTTGGTTTGTTCTTGATTTTCTATTGAGTTCTCTTGTCACTATTAATGCTCCTAGTGCCCAAACCAGGACACCCATTCAGAATTAAATGTAGCCAAGGATCTCAAGGACAAGTACGCTTCTTCAAATACATCAGCAACAAAAATGAAAAAAAAGGACCATGTGGGCCGGTTACTAAATAGAAAGGGAAGAACCCTGATAACAGAGAACACATAGAGGGCGGAGTTACTGAACACCTTCTTTACATCAGCCTTCACTGACAATACTAGCCCTAAGATGCTGATTTGGGTCACTCTGACCCACAAGCCCAGTGTAAAGAAATGCTGGAAGAAAGACTTTCCTTTGTTTAAGGAGGATTGGGTCAGAGAACACCTGAGCAAACCTGCTTACCACAAGTCCATGGACCATGATGGGATGCACCCGTGAGTGCTGAGAGATAGTTAGGTGAATAGTTAGGCTGCTCTTTATCACCTTTGAAAGGCTGTGGTGATCAGGAGATTTACCTGAGGAGTTGAAGAAAGTAAATATCGCCCCAATTTTCAAAAAGTGCAAGAAAGACTCAAGGGTCTGCCAGCCAGTCAGCTTCACCTCCATACCTGGGTATGGGACAGAATACCTCATTCTGAATGATGATGATGAGAAGGTGATCAACAGTAGACAGCATGAATTCACTAAACGTAAGTCATGTTTGACCAACCAGATTGCCTTCCATGATGAACAAACTACCTAGATGGATGAGGAGAAAACATCAACTTCAGCAAAGCTTTTAACACTGTCTTACATCATCCTCGTAGATAAACTCAGGAAACATGGACTGCGTGAGCAGACAGGGAGTTGGATTGAGAACTGGCTGAATGGCAGACCCCAGAAGGTCATAACAAGCAGAACGATGTCTAGTTGGAGGCCTCTGACTAGTGTTGTGCCCCAAGATTCAGTACTGATTCCAGTATCATTTAACTTATCCATCAATGACTTGGATGAAGTGGTAGATGCCTCCTCAGCAAGTTCGCTGAAGACACAAAGCTGGGAGGAGTGGTCAATACCTCAGAAGGCTGTGCAGCTCTTCAGAACGACTTTGACAAGTTGAAGAGATGGGTAGAGAAGAACTGCCTGAAAGTCAACAAAAGCAAATGCAGGATCTTGTACCTGGGAGGAATAACCCTGGGCACCAGTACAGTCTGGGAGGTGACCTGCTGGAAAGCAGGTCTATGGAGAAGGACCTGAGTGTCCTGGTGGACAACAAGATGTCCATGAGCCAGCAGTGAGGCCTTGTGGCCAAGAAGGCCAATGGCATCCTGGGGTACATTAGGAAGAGCACTGCCAGCAGGTCAAGGGAGAGCTGTGTCCAGTTCTGGGCAGTAGAAGAGAGACATGGAACTCCTGGAACAGGTCCATCAGAGACAGACAAAGATGATTTAAGGAGTGAAGCACCTCTTTTATAAGAAAAGGCTGAAAGAGCTGGGCCTGTTCAGCTTCGAGAAGAGACAGCTCAGAGGGGACTTCATGAATGTGTATCAGTATCTGAAGGAACAGTGTCAAAAGGATGGAACCAGGCTCTTCTCAGTGGTACCAAGCAATAGCACAAGAGACAATGAACAGAAAGTGATGCAGAGGAGATTCTACCTGAATGTGAGGAAGAACTTCTTTACTGTGTGTATGACTACACACTTTAACAGATTGCACAAATAGGTTATGGAGTCTCCCTCACTCAAGAACTGTCTGGACATAATCTTTTGCCATGTTCTCTAGGATGATCCTGCTTGACAGGGAGATTGGACCAGGTGACCAATTGTGGTCCCTCCATCTTTACCTGTTCTGCAATTCTATGACTCTAAAACCAAAGGCAAAAAGAACCCAGGGAGGAAAAACCCCCCAAATTCTTCCTGAGGTTATATTATTTTTATTGACTAATGGAATTATATATTTGTGTATCTATCAGAGGACAGAAAGGGTGTTTATTTGGAATTTGTAGGACCTGAACATCATGTATAAAGTAGGAGGTGAATATTGTCCCGGTTTTGGCTGGGACAGAGTTAATTTTCTTCCCAGTAGCTGTACAGTGCTGAGTTTTAGATTTGAGAATAATATTGATAACATACTGCTGGTTTTAGTTGTCACTAAGTAGTGTTTATTTTAACTCAAAGACTCTCCAGTTCTCATGCCCAGCCAACAAGAAGGCTGGAGATACACAAGATGTTGTAAACAAATGCAGCCAGGTCAGTTGACCCAAAGTGATAACAGGGTCATGCCATATGACATCATGCTTAATATATAAAGTAGCAGGAAAGCTGGCTGGATGCCTCTGCTTGGAAAGGGGTGGGATATCAATTGGTGAGTGATGAGCAATTGCACTGGGCATCACCTTTTTTTTGTGTATTCTAGCTCTTTTATCATTATTAATTATTATTATTACTTAATTCATTTGCTGTGCCATTGAACTCTCTTTATTTCGACTCATAAGTTTTCTCACCTTTACTCTTCCAGTTCTCTCCTTCATTCTGCCAGTGGGGTGGGGAAGTGGCTGAAAGACTGTGGGATGCTTAGTTGCCAGCTGTGGTTACACCACACAGCAGTGGCACAACAGTGTTACTCTAATTTTTCATGCTGCTGCTGCCATTTAACCTCATAATTTTTGCCTTCTGAACATATTTAAAACTTATAACCTGTAGTACAAATGAGAGGCACATCTGTAAACAAGAAAAAGGCTGAAACTGATTAAAAATGTGATTCAAGGTTTAAAGCAGAGGAAACAAAGCAGAAATTATAAATGGCAGATTTTGCTCAATGTATCTTGAAGAGGAGTGGCAGAGAAGAAAATCCTGTATTTACTTGATAAAATGGAATTCTAGAAGAAAGTAAAATTAGACATGAGAGTTGGCAATGTCATCCAGAGCCTTAATCAAATGTAGTTAATTCAACTACCTCTATAATAAAACCATGTACTTCATCTCAGATGAACCATACTGTAATCGCATGTAATCACAGGTTGGTTAAAAAGGTTTGATCAGTACTTTCCACCTGAAGGGGCAAAATTTTAATATTTTCAGGGTTAAACATGTTGGGCCCTGTTGTACTAGCTATATGAAGAAGCATGGAATGTGTTCAGCCTACAGTGTTTTTCCTTGCAGGAGGCTAACCAGTTAATTGAACTTAATTTTCTTTAAACTGATGAAATTGAAAGCATCAAGTGTATAATTTCTTGTAGCTTTTAAAGTGAGTGGAGCATGGGAGGAATGACAAGTCAGCTATGCAAGAGGGAAAATGGCAGGCACCATGCTGAAACGGTAAAATCTGCTTCTAGCTCATCTCCTCTGAGTGAACTGTAAATGAACACTGTATGGCAAATACAGCCATTGTGGTAGCAAGACAATCAAGCATGTAGGGCGCATAGGAACCCAGAGAGGGGGAAAAACTGAGGAGCCTGAAAACTTCCTAACACTCATTAGCAACATCTACTTAACCATTTTTCTAGTTTTGCTTTGCACTGACCTTGGCAAGCAGGTACTCTCTTGCACTTTGACACTATTCAGTGACATTCATCATCACAGATTGACTAGTCTTCAGTAGTGAAATTACTAATAATTTTTAATCAATAATAAAAGATTTTTTTCTTTGTTCAGATGCATTTAGTTTTGAGCAGTGACAAATATGAATTTCTATTTTTAACCTGTATCTCCAGGCTGCTACTAAATTTGAGTGTTCTACATCTGCAACAGAGAGCTGCAGTTGTGACAAAACCAGTCTGGGGGCAGTTGATAACTGGAAGAAAAGGATGCTATTTTGGACAGATAGAGGCTGGAAAAATTGATGCACAGAAATTTCAGGGAGTTCAACAACAGTTAAGTGAAAAGTGTGGCAGCTGGGACGGGATAACTCCAAGCACTGGTACAGGCGTTTTTCTATCTAGATAGAAAACAGCTTCTCAGAAAAGACCAGGTGGTCTGGTGGGCAGGAAATCACTAGCAAGCTAGTAAGTTTCCACAGTGTGCCTTTGCAGCAATGACGGCAACTATATACTATGCTATATAAACAAAATTTTTCTCTGCACATTGAGGGAAATGATTTTCACTGTTTTAAGATCATATGGAAAATACCATGTTTACTTTTGGGCTTCTAAGTGCAAGAAAGACATTGACATACTGGAGTCAGTCCAGAGAATGAGTACAAAGATAAGGCTAGGAAAAATGGGTTTCTTCATCCTTAAGAAGAGAATGCAGACATCTCAATGATATCTGCAGCCACTTGACAGGAAGGTGTAGAGAAGATGGTGTGAGACTTCTAGCAGAGCTGCACAGATGTAAGACAAGTGGCACTAGTTGCATGTTGGAACATGTTATGTTCTGACTGGATATAAGAAAAAAAAAAGTATTCTCATTAGAATGGTCAAACACTCAAACACTCTGCCCAGAGAGGCTGTAGAAGCTCTATCCATGGGGTTATTCAAAACTCGGCTGGATATTCCCTGAAAAACATGCTCTAGCAGGAGGCTGGCTAGAGACTTCAGAAAGTCTTTTCTAACCCATGTGACTTTCTGAGTCTGCATGCTGTCCTATCATCCACTATTATGGACCGGGAAATGCTTTTTTAAAATTAAAATTGAAATTTAATTTTTAATTTAATTTAAATGTAATTTTTTGAAATACAGGTTTTCATAATTAGGTTAAACCCATCTACGAGAGAAAGGCGATAGGCTAAATAGTTTGTTCTGTTTTCTGATTTGAGAAATGGGCATGATATGAAGCTACTGGGGATGGAATTCAAAGATTAACAATTTAGGGGTTTATGTAAAAAATATTTGAACTGTGTAACTCCTTGTGAAGAGCAGCTATAGATAACAATAGNAAACCTCAACCAAATAATAGGAATGGACCTGTTTAACATTTCCCTGCATATAACAGTGGAGGGGGAAAATGAACAGACCAAAAGAAAACAATAGATAACTGAAGAGATCAGAATAATTCCCTTGAGGAACAGAAAGAGAGTAGGGAATTTAGAAACGTGGTTTAAATAATGTGGAGAATTTTCAGAGTGTAGTTTTGACAAAAAAATTTATTACAAGCCTGAAAGACAAGATATGCTGAAGTACCAGGAGAGAAAGAGAGAGAGAGTAAAAGGAATATAAGTATATACAGATTTTTGGAAAATGATAATGAACTGGTGAAAATTTGTAGTGATGACTTCCCAACAGCAGTTATTGCAAATTGTATTTCTAACAAAGTTGATGGGGTTTGGTTGTCTTTCATTCTGAATGGGCTGAGAGTAGATATATAATTAATCTGGACCTGTATATATATGAACTGAAGTTATGTCAGGGGAAAAAACACTTCTATCTCCACTTGCAAGCTTGTTGGGATAAAAAGTAACAGTAAAACAATCATCTCCACTTGCATGCTTGTTGGGATAAAAAGTAACAGTAAAACAATCATCCTAAAGGAAACCCAGAGGCCCTTAGAGGTTTCTAATGAGAATGTTATATATTTTTCAAAGTATCACTTGAAGAGAAAGCATTTTAAATGCTAGTTTTCCCCTCCTAGAATTGCCATCTTAAGGACACTGCACTGCAGGAGAGAAGTCTGACCTTTGAAAGTATTTATAAAAGACTGCATTAAAAATACAGAAATGTTATATAAAAGACTCTTAAATGCATGTCTTACAACATTGCCTCAGATTCTTTTGTACTTCCTATCTTCAACTGTAATAAGTGTTTGGTAGTCCAGATCCCATTCTCCCATTTTAAAGGGACTGAATATTCAGCTAGTTTGTCTCAGGCTGCAATTAAGAAAAGTCCATTTCCTGCTTCTGTTAATCGAGCGCATACTAGAGTAAAAATTTTTTTCCCTATGCATCTATCAAAAAGTTTCAAGGTTTTCATACTTAAAAGAGCCAACAAATCTTTCTTTTTGCATATTACAAGGACTGCCTTTCACAAATACTTTTTTTTAAATAAAATCTGAATAATTCAAAGGATGTCTAAACACATATAGCCAGGTTGTCTTTACTGGGTATGAAAATTCACGCAGAGATAAGGAAACTGCCTTTATTTAAGACATTTAAAGCATGTTTTAAGAAATTCTTTTATTAATGCCAGCAAAAGAATGTTAAAGTTCTCACTAATTAAAAAAAACAAAACACCATCAAGCTGCTATTCTTAAA